>JAIUZE010045969.1:0-146057 GCA_022085475.1 Heliosperma pusillum | reverse complement strand
TGCCTGTTTGTAGACGTATTGGTCTTTCATGTATGTATGATTCTATGAATTCTAGAAGGTGAGATGCAAGCCGGCTAGGATTGATAGAGTTTGGATTAACGGTTGTTAACTGATTCACATGATTACGTGGTGATTAGGGTTTGAGTGTATCAGGGCCATGTTACATGGTAACCGCTGAGCCAGCATACCAGCTTCCCTACCTCGGGTTATATTTTATTACCGAATTCACATGATAGCTTTCCTATGATAGGTTATATGTTAGTTAACTGTTTCATAACATGAAAAGCATATCATATATGTTAAGGTTTTGTATTTTATATATACATTGCTTTTATGTTATCATGTTTCATTAAACTCGACATTTCGTGGCTGGGAGAACTCGGAGTTACTCCCCACTGACTGTGGCTTCCGTGTTTATATTAGCGGGTGGCAGTTTGTGATGCATTACATTGGGTACATTGACGAGCTAGCGAGCGAAGTATTTACCTTGGACCTATATTCGGTTCTTAGGATTGTATATTATTATACACTCTTTTATTTCTGTATTTATAAGGGAGATATGTCTCCCGTTTCAGATACTTTTTATGTATAATATTATTTCCTTTTTGTTGTGAACCTTTTTATTTAAGACACCTTCTTATGATGAATATATTTAATAGTAGGTTCCGGTTGTTTTTAAAATGTACCGATTTTCACTAAAGTGAACCTATTAGAAACGTATTCTCATCTTTTATTTATTTAAATTAATTTTTTTTCTTTCCGCAAATTTGAGGGTGTCACATGCGACCTGAAAGACACCTTCCGTTGAGTGGGAGATGTGATAAAGAGAAAAGAGAATTGGTGACGCACACTTGTGTCAGACAAGTGGGAGATTGTTGGAATAGGTGTCCTCCACAATAGTGTGCCACATAATAAATCTCATTAAGGAATATAATTAGGATATTTATTGACTATATATATATGATTAGTCAGTTGATTAACGTAAATTAATAACGGTTGGCTGACTAGAGTTTGACGTTATTGTCGTATGACGGCGGTGATCAACTGATCCCTTTCGGTCACACCTATAGGATGAAATCCAAATATTAACTAATTATTTGTATTTGATACAGTTAATTAGTCCATTACATATATTTGATATGTACGAGAGTTAATTGTTAGAAATTGAGTTATGAACTCAAATTCGATTAAGTTTAATTTTCAATTATGCGATAATTGACTAATAAATTTATATCTTATTTTAATATGATTAAATAAGATTTAACTTAATAATTAATCGTTAAATTACTAAATTAGTTGAGGTTTTGAGATAGAGGTAATTAGTTAATTATATTTACAAGGAGTTGTAAAATAAATTAACCAAGCATTGTGGGACCCATTATATATTGATATAATGGTAAAATATCACTTAAAATGTTAAGTACATATTATTTATTTATTTGTGTCATATAATTGTTATATGATCAAATTACCACTTAATTATATAAGATAATTAAGCATATAATTAACAAGTATTTGTGGGACAAATATCAAAAATCAAAATGGACCATATGTTACCATATGTGCCGAAAATTGAGTGTAGTGGGAAGTGATGATGGTTGTTCTTATACATACTCGCAAGTCACCAAGTGAAAGTGACATAACAAGTACACCATAATCATCACTTACACTAAAACACACCACCATTTTGCATGGCAATAAAATAAGAAGAAAATCACTCTCTTGGTGATCAAAGGGGCGGGCCCTCTTGTCCATAAATAGGACAATTGTTGTTCAATTTATTACTAGTTCATTCTTGCTTAATTATTTTCTCATACATCTCTCTAAAACATCAACCTCTCACTAAACTCTCATAATACTAATATTTTCTAAGTATTACAAGTGTAGTAATATATACTAATATTAGTAGTATTTTATCTATCTTATTATCTAGTTAATAATAAGGGTAGATTATTTGGTATCATCTTGGTGCAACTTGAAGGAGGTCTTCTAATTTAGAGATTGCTTTTGTTCATCCATATTTATAGCTCAAGAACAACAAGAAGGAGTTCTTGTTGTGCCCATTTAATTTCCATATCAATGTGAGGAAATTTCTTCTTATTATATAAATGTCTTTATATTTGCATGCATGTTACATATATCATTAAATACTAAATTAACAAGTAATTTAGTAACTAATTAGAGGAGTCTAATTAAGGTCTATGGACTTTCATGTGGTAACTAATTAACAGGGGCATGCTTATCCCATCACTGCCGCGAACAACCGGCACAACATCATCATCCGCAACCGACATGTCACTAGCCTTCCCTTTACCTTTATCTGTCTTGCGGCGTTTTCCAACATTAGCATCCCCTCGAGAACCGGATGGATTTTCATTGTTGGTGTTAGGGGAGAGATAGAGGAAGGTTTAGGGTGGGTATTTTTGGAAGAGCGGGTTGATCGGAGACGGCTTAAAGGAGTAGATTGTTCAAAGTCCATGGTTGAGTGAAGGTGAGGAGTTTTTGTGAGAAAACAGGGGGAGTGTTTTGCGTGAGGAGAGAGAGAAAAAAAAGTGAGAGAGGTGATGTATGATAAAGCTGGGGAAGTGGTGTATTTATGGATAATTAATAGTAGTGAAAAGGTAGGTTGAATAGGGTAGAAGTAGGGTAGATATTGTCGGGTTGGAAATATTCCTTTTCCTTTTTTTTTTTTTAATTAAGGAAAAAAGATAAAATCTAGGGTAAATAACATAAAAAGGATGTGCTAGATTTTAGGAAAGGAAATATTTTTGTAGAGTTTTTGGCAAGGTTGGAAACATTGGCAAATCGTGGATACATATTTAACAACAAGTATAATGACAAGTAGACGGAATATAATAATGATTATAATACACAGTTGTAACATGCATAAACTTTCAGCGGAAAATACTTACACAGTCATACAATTTCATCAAATCTAGTCAATGTAACACCCGCAAATGTATCCTATTTTTATAGTAAAAAATATTATACGGATATTTTTCAGCGAAATTTAGTTTTAGTTTAGAATTAAATTTCCCATGTCTAATTTAGAATTTACGAGTTCGTCTTTGGACTTTACGCGAGATTTCGAGTAAGTTACGTCTTAAGACGTTATGGGCTTTTCCATGACTTTTTCCACTTACTCCCTCATATACTCCCTTAAACCCTAACTCACCCTCACTCAACTTCTCTTCTTCCTCACCAAGTAACTACCAAAACCCTAACCTCCATATTTGCTCAAGTTTTAATATCGTCGCTACGCCTTCATTTCTCGCTCAAATTCACTCAAGTTCGTCTGATTCTTTCCCTCTCATCGTCTCCTATCTTAATTGGTAATAAAATTACCGTCTTTCTCGCTTTTCAATTTATCCGTCTTTCTCAAAGGTGAATTATATTCATCTTTTATTATCAAATTGTAGGTGGTGACCTCCAAGACCCCGACAAAGACTACTTCTTGATAGAAGAGGACATCGATGCGGATTGAAGACGCGAAAAGGTAACGGTGAAGGGTTACTCGATATCATTACGTGTTTTAATGTGCTTTCTATGTTAGTAATCGTATTTGGGATAAGATTAGTATTCATATAACTTGTATTTGTTGATGAGAATTGTTGATAGTTGATGATAGTTGATATGTGTTGATGATTATGGATGAATCTTAATGAAATTATGAATTTCGTGTGATTTTGACCCCAGCCGGCCGACCGGCTGGGGAGTTGGCTGTATATTGTTTGTGTTACGTGAAATTTTGGGAATGAAATATGTCTCACCCGGCCGACCGGCAGCCGGTCAGCCGACCGGCTCAGACACCCCTGTGTTTTTCCTACATTTTCTCATATGACTTGGGTCCCAGCCGGGTAGCCGGCAGCCGGTCCCTTTGACCGGCTGGGACACTCTGCTTTTTCTCTTATTTTCAAATGTTACTATGGGTGCCATCCGGGTAGCCGGCAGCCGGTCCCCTTGACCGGCTGGCACACGCTGCCTAATCAATTGCAATTCTTACTTATGTTTTCATTTATAATATTTCCGATGGTTCGTTTATTGTATAAATTTACGTAATGACTTTTAATATTAATGTTTTAAATATATGATATTCCATTCACTTGTATCGCATGTTTTGTGACGGTTTTTGGTATGTCCCTCTTTGAATCGGTTTTTACACATGTTACGGTTTGAGCACTAATTTTCTATGTGCTTTGTACTCTCATTCCCTTGGCTACCTCCACGTTCGTAAGGCTGGAATGTCGGAACGTGGAGTGTATCCTTACTGCTTAATTGCATGTGTTATTGAGCATATGAGGACGTTGTTGGAAGGCGAACGCTTTGCGTTGATCGACCCGGCCGTTAAATGTTGTATACTTGCGAGCTGGTGTCATTGCATGTAGCGTACCGCTTGTTATGAGGCTTGTGCTCTTTTCCGCCTCTTTCGTGAAGGTTGACCGAATTTGGGGTACTCGGCGTCTATGATTGACCGAGTCTGGCCAGGTTTAGACTAGGAACGTATTATTATCGTCGTCCTACCGGGAGGAAATTAGTCTACATATACGAAATGAATTGAATCGTGTATGCGTTCAGGGCAATGTTTTATCCCGTGGATGCCTTTTAATCATACTTGCATGTACACGGTGCTAGTGCGTGTCATTTACCGTGAGAGATGTCGTCAACGTATTGTACGTTTGAATGGATGATTATATGATTGATTATTTGTAATCATTGGATGACTTGGCATGGTTTGTTTGTCGAGTCTCAATCTTATCAAACTTATGCCGCTAACGGTGAGATGCAAGCCCTAGTGAGAGTGTATGGTTGCCTAAGAGTGTCATCCCCGAGTCTATCTCTAGTATGATGGTTACGGATATGTACTTCATATGCTCTTATCTTTATATATATTGAATTGCCTATTTATCCTTCTCGTATTTCACATGTATATTTATATATGCATGCTTCTACTTTTGTAGTTCCGTTTATGTACGTTTATTGTGATATGGCTGGGAGAACCCGGAGTTACTCCCCACTGACTGTGGCATTCATGTTTTTCATGGATGAACAGGTTGCTTGATTGGATGGCTTTTTGCTTGTGGTATTTTGGGTTCGGGTGTGAGCTAGCGGGCGTTGGCCTGGATGTATCACCTCTAGACGTTGTTTAGCTAGTTTGCTAATAACTTTGATATTTGATACATTTTGAGAGACTACGTCTCTTGTAGTATATTATACTTTGGTTTGTAATTATTGACATTCCTCGTACTTTTCTAATTGCATGTAAAAAGGTTTTAAAAATACCGTATCTTCCGCTATATAAATCACATGCTTGTTATGTTTTATTTCCGCATTCGCGAGGGTTGTCACAGTTGGTATCAGAGCTTTAACGCTCCCGACGCACACACGTGAACCCTAAACTTAAACTACTTGACCTTGAAATAATAAATGAGAGATGGGTAGAAGTTAATGATTTTACTTGGTAGTCTATTTGTTTATGCTAAGTGTTAGGATTATCTTGTTTTGTTTTTGTTTCTTATGAAGATGGTTAGACCTCGAGTAGTAGAGAACGTTATGCTAGAAGCTCTTACGCAAGTGTTGAAGAATCAACAAGATGCGTCTATTGCTCTAGCCAACCAAGTTCCCCCTCGAAGAGAAGATAACCACCAAGGAGGCTACGCTTGGGTAGCTAGTCAAATAGCCAGAAGTAAGATTATACCTTATGGTGGAGAGTCGGACCCTACCGAGCTATCGGAATGGTTCCGAGAAATGGAGAAGCAATTTGATTTATACCAAGTCCGTGAAGAGGACAAGGTGAGGATTGCCAAGCATTTCCTTGTAAGGGAAGCCGATAATTGATGGGCGATTACTAGTGCCACCGCTACACTTGAAGACGATTTCAATTGGGCTTGTTTCAAAGCTTTAGTTGAAGGTCAATTTTATCCTAAGGAGCTCAATCAACAAAGGCTTAAGGAATTTATTGACTTCAAGCAAGGTGACTTGTCGGCACAAGACTTCACCACGGAGTTCAACAAGCTTGCTCACTTTGCTCCGAGGCTTATCAAAGATGACGAGAACCGAGCTTTCTACTACCGCAACAAGCTGAGTGCTTTACTACAAAGCAAGGTGAGGAGAAATACTACTTCCTTTGAGAGTTGTATGATGATGCTCTATGGGCTGAAAACTCAATGAAGGCCATCAAGGATGAAGCTATGATGAAGAATCTCTCTCCTTCCTTCACTCCTAGGCCTAATTTCTATGGGAAGAGGCCGTTTACTCCGTCTTCCTCCAACTCTTATGCCAACAAGAGGAGATTCAATCCTCCTCCAAATGCAAGTACAAGAGCTCCCGCTCCTTTCATTCCCCGAGCTACTTCTAACGTGGCTCATAGGCCAGATGCTCAACCTCAAGCTCAAGGTCGCTTATGTAACCGTTGTAGACAACCACACCACCCCGGTGTAGCATGTTACAACCGACCTTATATTTGCTTCTTTTGCCAAAAGAGTGGTCACCGCTATGAGGATTGCCCCGATCGTAAGTTGCCCCCTCCAATTGCCAAACCTAAGGGTTCTATCTTCGTTCTGAGCCGAGCCGAAGCTGACGCTCATCCGGAGATAATTACGGGTATGTTCTCAATCTTAGAGCAACCGTGTCTTATTCTATTTGATACCGGTGCTTCTATGTCCTTTGTGTCTTCGACTTATGCTAATAAATTATCTATCGAGCCTACATCTAGTGAGGATACTCCCATATCCTTACCATCCGGAGATATTATCTCTTGTTCTACTCTTTACCCAAATGTTCCAATCTCTATTTCGGGTACTATCTTTCCCGCAAATCTCCTTAAGTTTCCTCTAGGAGAGTTCGATTTAATTCTAGGTATTGATTGGTTAGCATTGTACCATGCTAGGTTCAAGTGTCGAGATCAAAAGATCTATTTAAAGAGTCCTTTAAGAGTTAGAATAACCTATAAGGGATCTCATCCCCGAAAGGGTGTGTCTTTGATTTCCGCAATGAAACTGGTGAGTATGGTAAGAAAGGGTCACCAAGCATACTTGTGTATTGTGACTTCTTCAACTACCTCTTTGCCAAATATTGAAGATGTGCCTATAATTCGTGAATTTGTTGATGTATTCCCTGAAGACTTGCCAGGGATTCCTCCCGAGCGTGATGTTGAGTTTGCTATTGATCTTATACCTAGTTCCGGACCCATAGCCAAAGCTCCCTACCGTATGGCTCCAACCGAATTGAAAGAGTTAAGGAAGCAACTTGATGATATGATTGAGAAGGGTTCCATTCGACCAAGTGCCTCGCCTTGGGGTGCTCCCGTTCTTTTTGTGAAGAAGAAAGATGGTTCTATGAGACTTTGTATTGATTACCGTTAGTTGAACCGGATTACAATCAAGAATAGGTATCCTTTGCCGAGGATTGAAGATTTGTTTGATCAACTAAAGGGTGATTCTACTTTTTCCAAGATCGATTTGAGATCCGGTTATCACCAAATTCCTGTTCGTGATGCCAATATTCCGAACACCGTTTTTAGTACAAGGTATGGTCACTTTGAGTTCAAGGTGATGCCATTTGGTTTGACAAATGCTCCCGCTATTTTTATGGACCAAATGAACCGCACTTTTAGTGAGTACCATGATAAGTGTGTGGTGTGGTTCATTGACGACATCCTTATATTCTCCAAGACCGATGAAGAGCATGCTGTTCATCTAAGGACTATTTTGGGTGTTCTTCGTCGTCAGAAGTGGTTTGCCAAATTCTTCAAGTGTGAATTTTGGTTACCTAAGGTGTCATTTCTTGGGCATGTAAATTCTAAAGAAGGTGTAATGGTGGATCCTTCTAAAATTGAGGCCGTTGTTGATTGGAAGAGTCCGGCCGATGTAAGAGAAGTCCGAAGTTTTCTTGGTATAGCTGGTTATTACCGTAGATTTGTCAAGGATTTCTCCAAGCTTGCTAGACCAATGACCCAGTTGTTGAAGAAGGAAACCAAGTTCCTATGGAATGAAGCTTGTGAAGCCGCTTTTCAAGAGTTAAAGAAAAGGTTGACTACCGCTCCGGTGTTGACTTTACCTGAAGATGGAGTAGACTTTGATGTCTATTGTGATGCTTCCAAGATGGGTTTGGGTTGTGTACTTATGCAAAGTAGGAAAGTGGTGGTTTATGCTTCGAGACAGTTGAGAGTTTATGAAGTGAACTATCCTACTCATGATTTGGAATTGGCCGCCGTTGTTCATGCTTTGAAAGTGTGGAGACACTACCTTATTGGTGTTCATTGTCGTATATTCACCGATCACAAAAGTTTGAAGTACATATTTACTCAGAAAGAGTTGAATATGAGACAAAGAAGATGGTTGGAATTGGTGAATGATTATGATTTTGAGTTGTTATACCATGAAGGGAAGGCAAATGTTGTTGACGATGCGCTTAGTAGAAAATCTTCTCATGCATTGAATGCTTTGCGGGTTTTACCCGATGATCTTTGTGCCGAGTTTCGAAAGTTGAAGTTGAAAATCGTGGAGCGTGGATTTGATTATGCTGGTTCTATGACTGCCGAACCTGTTTTCCTCCGTGAGATCCGCGAAAGCCAAGTTGATGATCTTACCTACAAGTATATTCAAGCCAAACTTCTTGAAGGAAAAGCTAAAGATTTCAAGTTTGATGATAAAGGTGTCCTTCGATTCCATGGCCGTTTGTTTGTTCCTTATGCTCTTGACTTGAGAAAACGAGTTCTTGATGAAGCTCACCTTTCCCCTTATTCTATTCACCCCGGAGGTGATAAGATGTATAAAGACTTGAAGCTGCAATTTTGGTGGCCGAATTTGAAAGGCGATGTTGTGTCTTATGTTAGAAGATGTCTTACTTGCCAACAAGTGAAAATCGAACACAAGAGGCCCCGTGGATTGCTACAACCTTTGGATATTCCACTATGGAAGTGGGAATCTATTTCTATGGATTTTGTCATGGCTTTGCCAAGGACCGTTATAAGTGAAGATGCCGTTTGGGTTGTTGTTGATCGTTTGACCAAGTGTGCTAGATTCATTCCGATCAAAGAGACCTAGAGTTTAGATCGACTAGCGAAAGCCTATGTTGATGAGACTATTAGATACCATGGTGTTCCCAAGGAGATTATATCCGACCGAGATCCGAGGTTTTGTTCGAGAGTTTGGAAGGCTTTACAAGAAGCCATGGGTAGTAAATTGTTGATGAGTACCGCATTTCATGCCGCTATCGATGGTCAGACCGAGAGGACTATTCAGACTTTAGAAGAATTGATTAGGGCTTGTGCACTCGACTTCCAATCTAGTTGGGAAAAGAGTCTACCGATGGTGGAGTTTCCTTACAACAATAGTTATCATGCCTCGATCAAGATGGCTCCTTATGAAGCTCTTTATGGAAGAAAATGTCGAAGTCCTATATGTTGGAATCAATTGAGTGATGTTCGTGACTTAGGTCGCGATGTTCTTGTTGAAACCATTGATCATGTGAAGGTCATTTGTGATAGAATGAAAGCCGCTCAAGACCGACAAAAATCTTATGCCGATATCCAAAGAAGACCGTTAGAATTTGAAGTTGGAGATAAAGTGTTCTTGAAAGTATCTCCAACGAAGGGTGTTAAACGGTTTGGTGTTAAGGGTAAATTGAGCCCGAAATACATTGGACCCTTTGATATTGTGAAAAGGATTGGTGCCGTTGCTTACAAGTTGGACTTACCCCCGAATTTGGCTAAAGTTCACGATGTATTCCATGTTTCTCAATTGAGAAAGTACGTTAGTGATCCAAGCCATGTCTTTCAAGCTGAAATGCCCGAGCTAGAACCGAATTTGTCCTTTGAAGAGAAGCCGATCCGCATCCTAGATCGCAAGGATAAGAAGTTGAAAAGTAAAGTGGTGCCTTTAGTGAAAATCTTGTGGAGATGTGCCAATGTTGAAGAAGAGACGTGGGAAACGGAAGCTTCTATGCGTATTAAATATCCAAGCTTATTCGATTAAGGTATCTTTCTTTCGCTCAAGTTTCGAGGGCGAAACTTTTTAAAAGGTGGGGTGATTGTAACACCCGCAAATATACCCTATTTTTATAGTAAAAAAATATTATACAGATACTTTTCAGCGAAATTTAGTTTTAGTTTAGAATTAAATTTCCCGTGTCTAATTTAGAATTTTCGAGTAATTCTTTGGACTTTACGCGAGATTTAGAGTAAGTTACGTCTTAAGACGTTATGGGCTTTTCCATGACTTTTTCCACTTACTCCCTCATATACTCCCTTAAACCCTAACTCACCCTCATTCAACTTCTCTTCTTCGTCACCAAGTAACTACCAAAACCCTAACCTCCATATTTGCTCAAGTTTTAATATCGTCGCTACGCCTTCATTTCTCGCTCAAATTCACTCAAGTTTGTCTTATTCTTTCCCTCTCATCGTCCTCTATCTTAATTGGTAATAAAATTACCGTCTTTCTCGCTTTTCAATTTATCCGTCTTTCTCAAAGGTGAATTATATTCATCTTTTATTATCAAATTGTAGGTGGTGACCCCCAAGACCCCGAGAAAGATTACTTCTTGATAGAAGAGGACATCGACGCGGATTGAAGACGCGAAAAGGTAACGGTGAAGGGTTACTCGATATCATTACGTGTTTTAATGTGCTTACTATGTTAGTAATCGTATTTGGGATAAGATTAGTATTCATAGAACTTGTATTTGTTGATGAGAATTGTTGATAGTTGATGATAGTTGATATGTGATGATGATTATGGATGAATCTTAGTGAAATTATGAATTTCCTGTAATATTGACCCCAGCCGGCCGACCGGCAGCCGGTCAGCTGACCGGCTGGAGAGTTGGCTGTATATTGTTTGTGTTACGTGAAATTTTGGACATGAAATATGTCTCAGCCGGCCGAGCGGCAGCCGGTCAGCCGACCGGCTGAGACACCCCTGTGTTTTTCCTACATTTTCTCATATGACTTGGGTCCCAGCCGGGTAGCCGGCAGCCGGTCCCTTTGACCGGCTGGGACACTCTGCTTTTTCTCTTATTTTCAAATGTTACTATGGGTGCCATCCGGGTAGCTGGCAACCGATCCCCCTGACCGGCTGGCACACGCTGCCTAATCAATTGCAATTCTTACTTATGTTTTCATTTATAATATTTCCGATGGTTCGTTTATCGTATAGATTTACGTAATGACTTTTAATATTAATGTTTTGAATATATGATATTCCATTCGCTTGTATCGCATGTTTTGTGACGGTTTTTGGTATGTCCCACTTTGAGTCGGTTTTTACACATGTTACGATTTGAGCACTAATTTTCTATGTGCTTTGTACTCTCATTCCCTTGGCTACCTCCACGTTCGTAAGGCTGGAATGTCGTAACGGGGAGTGTATCCTTACTGCTTAATTGCATGTGTTAATGGGCATATGACGACGTTGTTGGGAGGCGAACGCTTTGCGTTGATCGACCCGGCCGTCAAATGTTGTATACTTGCGAGGTGGTGTCATTGCATGTAGCGTACCGCTTGTTATGAGGCTTGTGCTCTTTTCCGCCTCTTTCGTGAAGGTTGACCGCCTTTTAATCATACTTGCATGTACACGGTGCTAGTGCGTGTCATTTACCGTGAGAGATGTCGTCAACGTATTGTACGTTTGAATGGATGATTATATGATTGATTATTTGTAATCATTGGATGACTTGGCATGGTTTGTTTGTCGAGTCTCAATCTTATCAAACTTATGCCGCTAACGGTGAGATGCATGCAAGCCCTAGTGAGAGTGTATGGTTGCCTAAGAGTGTCATCCCCGAGTCTATCTCTAGTATGATGGTTACGGGTATGTACTTCATATGCGCTTATCTTTATATATATTGAATTGCCTATTTATCCTTCTCGTATTTCACATGTATATTTATATATGCATGCTTCTACTTTTGTATTTCCGTTTATGTACGTTTATTGTGATATGGCTGGGAGAACCCGGAGTTACTTCCCACTGACTGTGGCGTTCATGTTTTTCATGGATGAACAAGTTGCTTGATTGGATGACTTTTTGCTTGTGGTATTTTGGGTTCGGGTGTGAGCTAGCGGGCGTTGGCCTGTATGAATCACCTCTAGACGTTCTTTAGCTAGTTTGCTAATAACTTTGATATTTGATACATTTTGAGAGACTACGTCTCTTGTAGTATAATATATTTTGGTTTGTGATTATTGACATTCCTCGTACTTTTCTAATTGCATGTAAAAAGGTTTTAAAAATACCGTATCTTCCGCTATATAAATCACATGCTTGTTATGTTTTATTTCCGCATTCGTGAGGGTTGTCACAGTCAATCATAGAAAGAAGAAAATATTATGACAAGTTTAATTGCCACCGATTAAACCAATTTCCAACCGCAAAGTCTCAAAACGTTCTCTAGCCAATGCTTAATTCAGAATGTCAGCCCATTATTTTTCCGTACTACAAAATTCAAGTCTTATGTTCCCCTTTTCTACATGGTCTCTAAGAAAGTGGTGTCTAATTTCTATGTGTTTTGTACGCAAGTGTTGTGCGGAATTTTTAGAAATAATGATAGCACTCGTATTATCACATAAAATAGGAACACAACCAACATTCACACCATTATCAGATGGTTGTTGCTGAAGCCAAAATTGAGAGCATACCAAGCCTGCAACAATATATTCAGCTTCTGCAGTAGATACGGCAACTGAATTTTTTTTCTTAGACCCCCATGAGATGATAAATGGCCCAACAAACGTGGCTATGCCAGACGTACTTTTTCTGTCAAGTGAACAATCTGCATAATCTGCATCTGAATACCCTATGATATCGAAATTATATTCTAGAAGGTACCATAGATATAACTTAGATGTACCAATTAGATACCTCAAAATTCTTTTAACTGCAATCATATTTGAATCTTTAGGGCACAATTGAAATCGATCACACACACATACACTAAACATAGTATCACGTCTTCTTGCAGTTAAGTAAAGAAGTGAGCCTATCATACCTCGATAAGTTGTCTCATCGACAAACTTACCATCTTCATCTTTAGTTAGTTTCTTATCCGTGACCATAGCAGTGGCCACAGGATAAGAGTTTTCCATTCCAAACTTTCTGAATAGCTCTTTGATGTATTTTTGTTGGTGTATCATTATACCTTCTTTAAAATTTGTTGGATTTATAGTCCAAGGAAGAACTTGAGTTCTCCTATCATGCTCATCTCAAATTCTGAGGTCATCAACTCTGAAAAATAATCACAGAGTTTATTATTAGTTGAACCAAATATAATATCATCTACGTAAATTTGTACAACAAATATATCTGACCCCTCGGATTTTAAAAATAAGGTTTTATCGACATATCCTCTTTTGAAATCGCTTTGAAGTAAAAAATTTGACAATCTGTCGTACCATGCTCTTGGTGCTTGTTTCAAACCGTATAAAGCTTATTCTAATTTTAAAACATGGTTTTGAAACTTGCTATCAAATAATCCGTGGGGTTGCTCTACAAAGACTTCTTCTTTCAAATAACCGCTAAGAAAAGCTGTCTTAACGTTCATTTAAAATAATTTAAGTTCTTTGTGAGCTGCAAATGCTATTAATAATCTAATAGCCTCAAGTCGAGCTACGGGAGCGAAGATTTCATCGTAGTCAATCCCTTCTTGTTGATTGTATTCTTAAACAACTAATCGAGCTTTGTTTCGCACAATAACTCCCGTGTCATCTAGCTTGTTTCTGAACACCTATCTTGTACCAATGACCGATCGTTCTTTTGGTCTAGGAACCAAGTGCCAAATTTTGTTCCTTTCGAATTGCTGCAATTCCCCTTGCATAGCAACTATCCAGTCTGGTTCAATGTGGGCTTCCTTGATATTCTTGGGTTCAATGGTAGAGAGGAAGGAAGAGAAGGAGCAAAAGTTGTTCAGAGATCTTCGTGTTTGAACACCTTTTCTAAGATTGCCAATGATCGAGTCCATTGGATGATGTTGGAGTAGGTGTCCTCCACAATAGTGCGCCACATAATAAATCTCATTAAGAAATATAGGATATTTATTGACTATATCTATGATTAGTCAGTTGATTAACGTAAATCAATAACAGTTGGCTGACTAGAGTTTGACGTTATTGTCGTATGACGGCGGTGATCAACTGATCCCTTTCGGTCACACCTATAGGATGAAATCCAAATATTAACTAATTATTTGTATTTGATACAGTTAATTAGTCCATTACATATATTTGATATGTACGAGAGTTAATTGTTAGAAATTGAGTTATGAACTCAAATTCGATTAAGTTTATTTTTCAATTATGCGATAATTGACTAATAAATTTATATCTTATTTTAATACGATTAAATAAGATTTAACTTAGTAATTAATCGTTAAATTACTAAATTAGTTGAGGTTTTGAGATAGAGGTAATTAGTTAATTATATTTACAAGGAGTTGTAAAATAAATTAACCAAGCATTGTGGGACCCATTATATATTGATATAATGGTAAAATATCACTTAAAATGTTAAGTACATATTATTTATTTATTTGTGTCATATAATTGTTATATGATCAAATTAACACTTAATTATATAAGATAATTAAGCATATAATTAACAAGTATTTGTGGGACAAATATCAAAAATCAAAATGGACCATATGTTACCATATGTGCCAAAAATTGAGTGTAGTGGGAAGTGATGATGGTTGTTCTTATACATACTCACAAGTCACCAAGTGAAAGTGACATAACAAGTACACCATAATCATCACTTACACTACAACACACCACCACTTTGCATGGAAATAAAATAAGAAGAATATCACTCTGTTAGTGATCAAAGGGGCCGGCCCTCTTGTCCATAAATAGGACAATTGTTGTTCAATTTATTACTAGTTCATTCTTGCTTATTTTCTCATACATCTCTCTAAAACATCAACCTCTCACTAAACTCTCATAATACTAATATTTTCTAAGTATTATTAGTTAAGTAATATATACTAATATTAGTAGTATTTTATCTATCTTATTATCTAGTTAATAGTAAGGGTAGATTATTTGGTATCATCTTGGTGCAACTTGAAGGAGGTCTTCTAATTTGGAGATTGCTTTTGTTCATCCATATTTATAGCTCAAGAACAACAAGAAGGAGTTCTTGTTGTGCCCATTTAATTTCCATATCAATGTGAGGAAATTTCTTCTTATTATATAAATGTCTTTATATTTGCATGCATGTTACATAGATCATTAAATACTAAATTAACAAGTAATTTAGTAACTAATTAGAGGAGTCTAATTAAGGTCTATGGACTTTCAGATGAGAGTCCTTATATTTCTATTTCTTGGATGTCTCAGGCACTTCTTCATTTGAGGTTGAGATGGAGGCTTCAAGTGGCTCGGAATTAAGGATAGTTCCTCCTGAATCAGATCTTAGGGTTGTAGGTGAATTAGGTATAAACCTGGATTCACTACTATTGTTTGAATTTAAGGTTATAGCATCATCAGTCTTACCCTTAGTATTCATTTTCTTATTTTGCGAGGAGGTTATAGTATCATCAACTGTAACCTCAGCTCTCTTTCCTTTATCAGTTGAAGCAACCTGTCATCAGTTTTGCCTTCGATTTTCTTTTCATCCTCATCAAATTCTGGAGTTTCATTCTTAGATAGTTGAAAATTAGGTTCATTTTCATCTTCCTCATTATCATGTACAGGCTTATCAAATGAATCATTCTCATAAAAAATAACATTTGCACTTTCTTCAATGCATAAAGTTCGTTTATTAAAGACTTTATATGCCTTGCTATGATCAGAATATCCAATAAAAATTGTTTCATCACTTCTAAGGGTCAAATTTACCTAACCTATTTTTGCCATTGTTATGAACAAAGCATTTACTCCCAAAGGAGCATAAGTGGGACATATTAGGTTTTCGACCTCTAAGGAGTTCATAAAGAGTTTTCTTTAAAATGGGTCTGATCATTGCACGGTTATGAATGTAGAAAGAGGTGCTAATGGCTAAAGCCCAAAAGTTGCGAGGGTTCTATTCATACGTTCAACGACACCATTTTGTTGTGGGGTTCGTGGTGCAGAAAAGTTGTGTCCTACACCATTAAACCTACAATATTCTATAAAGGCTTGATTATCAAATTCGGTGCCATGATCCGTACGAACTGAAACAAGATTAGACTTATATTTGTTATGAACGAGTTTCATAAGACAATCTAATTCGTCGAAAGTCTCATCTTTAGAGTGCAAGAATATAGGCCAGACATACCTTGAGTAGTCATCAACTAGAACAAAGACATACATGGATCCTCCTCTACTTCTTACCCTTCAATGGACCCCAAAGATCCATATGCACAAGTTCTAAGGCATGATTTGTGCTTACTACTCTTTTAGGTTTGAAGGCTGACCTCACAATCTTGCATCTTACACAAGTATCACACATCTTTTCGTGGTCAAACTTGATTTTGGACAAGCCTTCAACCAAGTCCCATCTTGTGAGCTTATTCAAAATAAGAGAGCTTATGTGACCAAATCTTTTGTGCCATAAGCACGAATCATCTAAAGTAACTTTCATGTAGGTAAAAGAGTCAGCATAAATGGCATTCAAGTCAATCATATAAACATTCTTTTTGCAATGACCCTCAAGTACCACTCTACTAGTAACTTCAATTATAATGCGACAAGTATTTGAATGAAACAAAACCTTGTTGCCTAGGTTTGGTCTACTAGGAGGTGTCTTGGTCTTTTGGTGTTGTCTAGGTTCCCGAGATTGTTGCTTCTTGGGTTGTAGCCTTTCCATTGGCAGGTTAGGCTTCTTATAAGCAAAACTCATATCGTAAAACCAATGATGTTCATTATTTCGGACTTCTTATACAAGGGGTTCAAGATTAGGACACACGTCTTCTTCTTCTTGCGTGTTAGAAGCTTAGATAAAGTTTATATTTCTTTTTAGGTCATATGTGTGTTTGTTGCAATTTTCTAAAAAATGACCCGTATGACCACAATAATTGCAAATAAGATACTCAGGTAGATTAACATATTTTCTTTTTCTGAAATCACATTCAGAAGGTGTGAATTTGCATTTAGAGTGATCTCTATGGCCATAGCATTCATGACCTAAACCCATCTTCATATTATTGTCAGATTGTTCGGTTAAGAAATTTAAGATAGTTGTACTACCTTCCCGTTTGTCATGGACTTTCCTAACATGTAATAATAGTTCTTTTAGAGACTTAATTTCTTTTTGACACACAGAGTGGCCAGTCTCTTGATTTTTGGAAGAACTACTTTCCCTAAGATTGTCACGAAAGTCTTGAAAGCGTTTATTATAAATCAAAACTACATCTGAGTGTTGTTTCTTAATATATATAATTTGAGCTTTAGATTCCTTTAATTTTTTGGAGGAAGAGTCAATTTCCTTCTTTTGTTCTGAAATAGTAACGTCTGTAACTTCTGTTTCAATTTTTAGAAGTTCATTGACTTTTCTCAACTCTAAGGTTATAGTTTCATTAGCTATAACCTTGGCCTCAAGGTGTTTAATGTTGAGTTTTAATTCTGAGGTTATAGCTTCATTAGCTATAACTTTAAACTCAAGAGCTATGTTCTCAGCATCGTTGGATTCAGAGGTTGTGGCTGAATTAGCCATAACTTTAGAACTCAACTTCCTTGTCTTGGCTTTTAGAAGACTTTGATCGTCGTGACATTGATCAAGAGTTTGTTCCAAATAATCTATCATAGCATTTCTAGGCAATTTCTTAACTTGGTTTTTAAGACGAATAAAGCTTACCTCGTCAGATTCACTTTCCGAGTCAGATTCTCGAATTAGACAGTACTCTAATCTTGAGGTGCTGGATTCGTCATCACTGTCAGTGATTATGTCAAGACTAATGTTTCTTAAACATGGATTAGCGACTTCTTCCTCTTTGGATTCTTCATCAACTTTCGTGTCGAGCTCTCCCCAACACGATGCTAGCATTACTTGCTTGAATTCTTTTTTAGTCTTTTCCCTTTTTGCTTTTGTTGGAGTAAGTGTCCTCCACAATAGTGCATTTATATAATAAATCTCATTTGGAATATACGTGGCATGATTAGTATATTCTGATACTCCACGTCAGTTGATTAACGTAAATCGGTAACGCTCGGCTGACTAGAGTTTGACGTTATTGTCGTATGACGGCGGTGATCAACTGATCCCTTTAGGTCACACCTATAGGATGAGACCCAAATAGAATACTAATTATTTGTATACGATACAGTTTAATTAGGGCATTGCATATATTTGATATGTACGTTTAGTTACGAGAGTAATTTATTGGAAATTGAGTTAGGAACTCATTCCACTTAAGTTTATTAGTCAATTATACGATAACTGACTGGATAAATTTTACTTCATATTTTAATACGATTAAATAAGATATTATTTAGTGATTAATCTTTAATTCATTAAATAAGTTGAGGTTATGCATATGTTTTGAGATAGAGGTAATTAGTTAATTATATTTACAAAGAGTTGTAAAATAAATTAACTGGAAATTGTGAGACCCATTATATATTGATATAATGGTAAAATATTACTTAAAAGTTGAGTGTATATTGATTATTAATTTGACTCATATAATTGTTATATGATCAAATTAACACTTAATTATATAAGATAATTAAGCATATGATTATAAGTATTTCTGGGACAAATATCAAAAATCAAAATGGACCACATAACACATGTGGAGGCCGGATATATTGCTAGTGGAGATCAATGATGATTGTTCTCATCTAATCCTACACTCCACCTTATGTTATGACACCATAATTATTACAATTACTACCAACACTCAAGACATTTGCATGTGAATAAAATAAGCAAAATAAGAGTCATATATGGCTTGGTAGTGCCGGCCAAGAGTCCATAAAATGGGACAATTGTTGTTCATTTTTTCACTACATCATTTTGTGTTTTATTCTTACTTCTCTTTCTAACTCAACAACTCTCTAAAACTCACATGCAAACTAATATTCATTCCATATTACTAGTGTTGTAATACAATAATATTAGTAGTATAATGTCTTACTTATTATCTAGTTAATAATAAGTTGAGATTATTTGGTTTGATTCTTGGATGCAACAAGAAGGAGACCTTCTACTTTGGAGGTTGTTTTATGGAGGATCATCCACTAATTTCATGCTCAAGACCAATAAGAAGGAGTTCTTATTGTGCCCATATTGAACCGAAAATTCTCAATGTAAGGATATTTTCGTCTTATCTTTTCTTTTATACTTTCATATTTGCATGCATGATAACTAGATCCTAAATCATTAAGTTAATGTAATTTAATGAATTAATTAGAAGAGTCTAATTAGAGGTCTAAGACTTTCATGTGGTATCAGAGCTCAATTGTTACATGCATGTTGATTTTAAGCATTAAAATCAAGTTATACAATAACTTGGGTAAATTTGAAAATTTGTGTTAAAAAATGTTTTGCACAAAATTTTTGATTTTCATGCATACCTACTGACCTCAAAATTGTTGTGGTCAAATTTGGTGATTTTAGGGATTAATGTGCTATTTATTTTGATTTATGGCCTTTAAACCATGTTAACATGCATTTTTTATGTTAAACGTTAACTAAAAATAGTTTCATGTTGATTCTGGCCATGAAATATTTATATGATCTCACATGCATGTTTTAAATACTTTATGTAAAATTTCGTGACTTTAAATTAAGTTTTGCATGATTATTGATTTTTATTAGATAAAAGTCAATAAAGTGAGATTATTACGAACATAAAATTGAAACATCCTTTTATGGTCTTGAGAACTTTTGGTACATTTTATAATCTGATTTATATCATCTTGGCGAAGTTTTATAATTTGTTTCACTATTATACTATATTTAATGATTTTTATTTGATAAAACCGTTGAATACTAAGTTATTTGTTCATAAACTTTATTCAAAATTTTCGGCCAACTTTTTCTTGTTTTTATAGTTCCTGGAAATGTTCCAGAATGTACTAAATTTTTGGTTTCAAATTTTATGAGTTTTATATTTTATTTTGGTTTTATTTCATAAATGTTATGATTAAACCTCTATATTTAGCAAATACGATCAATTCGAACTAATTAAATATAAACAAAGTTAGTGGGAACTAATTTTGAGTTCTAAATCCGTTTAGATAATTAGTTTGAGCTTAAATACGATTTAAGTGTTAATTATTGATTTTTAATGGTTAAAAATCGATAAAATCCATAAAACCGAGCTAGAATGAGCATGATAAGTATTAAGGGCGATTTTGGCATGATTTTTACAGCATTTTATTTATGTTGTTATTTTTGAATGAAAGAATGTCATTTATTTAATTTTTAAAGCAAGTTGTACCTAGTATGGCCTAGATTATTTTAATCGGTATGACCCGTAATGTAAGGGAATACCGATTCGGTTGTAATTTTATTTGCGATCTCGTATCACCGTTTGTAATAATTTAATTTCATTTTTAGATCAAATGTATAATAGGAATTTTAATTGTATCTTTTTGTAATTAATTATTATGAAGACGGAGATTCCCAAAGTCGGTGTTCCAAAAGACGGTGCCTTTTTGGAGCGTGTTCCATAAAGAGGCAAGGGGTCAAGGAGTTGGTTTCCGATTTTGTAATCTACTAGTTAATTAGATTAGCTAGGTGGCCATAATAGGATTTATTATTTGCTTGCTTTATGTTTTTCCGCACATGCCAAAATCGCCAACATGCATTTTTATTTCTCGATTGTCAATTCAAAGTTATTCAAAATTCACCGACTTAGTTCGCTTATAGGGAATTAAGAACTAAATTGACAAGACCTCTCACATGACTTAAAAAAAATATTGAGAATAGCCTTACCAATTAGTAACACCTATGAATCCCGTGTTCATTAGGGCTACCACGCTCGTGGGTCCCTTTTTACCTCGGGTAAGTAGGGTGATACGATCACAAGCCAAAATTGGATTGGACTCAACGAGATAAGCGTTATCTTGGGACTAGGAGATGGATTTAGCTGAAATCCGTCAACCAAGAGTTCTAAGGGTAGAATTAGTCAAGTATTGACTTACCATTTTTTAGATAAAGGTAGCATACGATGACTATTTTTGTCTAAAGATGGGTCTTGGAATCACTTATATAATTTCGTGAGGGGTCATTATATGAGTGACTTGTTTAAAATTGTTTTACATGTAAATTATATATGAGCAACGAATGTTTATTTTTCCGTTGATTTTATTCGCGCAATGACAAATATTTATCCTTCTACAAACTTGTAAATCCGTTCAATCGTGGAAAGGAGTTTCCATTAATTTATACGGTAGCATTTTGATTGCGATATCCGTTTAAACCACCGTAGCTAATGACAAAATGAATTTTTCTTTTTGATCCTCATATTCACCATTGCAAATATCTCTTATGAAGAGTATATGAATAAGTCACACTTAGTCAAAAACGTTTTGATTTTGTTTTAGTGACGTCTTCGTATTACAATGGTGCATCAATCTTTTTGCTCAATATTTATTATTTTTGGTATGACGTCATAATGCTCCTTATCGAGGCTTACCTCAAAAGAGGCCAAATCAGTTGGGACGACATGGTTAATCAATTTATTTAAAATCGTGAATAACCAAATACCGTAGTCACTTCAAGAAAGGTTTATCGTTTGAAGGTAAAACCATGAATAAAATGAAGAAAAGTCTTCATTATATTTCTAATCTATTGGTCTAAATAGAGATTCATGAAAGTGAGTGGGAGCTCTTGGAAAAATGCTTTATTCTTGATTGTTAAGAATATGACGAGGTTCAAGAGTAGGTTGGCACGATGTTGGCACAAGGCAAAGGAAAAGGCAAGGTTATTTTGAATAGTAAAGTCAAAACCCAAGCAAGGTGTCGAACCCAACTTTTGATGATTCTATTTTACAGTGTAAGACACTAGAAAAGAATTTGCCCAAAGTTTTCTAAAGAGTTAGAAATTGGGTGTACTATTTTCACCCATAATATCTATATGATCGACATTTATTTTGCTAAAATGCAAGTTTTGGGTATAAGATACCCATTATGGTTTTCATCGATGTATTCAATGCATATAATAATGATTCGTGCGACGACTAGCCATGATTAAATGTCGACCTACAAGGGAAATAGAACTATTGTAGTATTATTTCTATAGAGACATATAAAAGTTATAATGTGCTCAATCTAGTTTTGGATTTAGAGGTATACTTTAATAAAAGTTATTATGTACACGACCTCTAAATAAAGAATATAGTATCCACTTTAGTGTACGACGCAAGTGTTTCACTTTTGTGAATGGAACAAGCGTTGTATCTTTTTATGCCTATACTTGGTCAATGGTTATCCCATACCAATCAAAGGTAATAATATTCTTGACCTAAACTAGAAATTACTTGTCATATAGATTGAAAAAAGGCTCAAAATTGGTGACCCAAATCTAATCTTAATTCTGGATTGTGTAGCACATCTTAGACATTTGATTTTGAATCTTATGGTGTGTGCGAATCTTGTATTCAAGGCAAGATGATTCGTGCCCTTTTGTTGAAAAGGAAATCGAACCAGTGAGTTATTGGCCACATTACATAAGAATATGTGTGGTCTAATAACAAACACAACCAGAGATGGTAATGATTACGTCACTTTATTTACCGACGATTTAAGTAGATATTATGTTTGATTCTACTTAATGAGGTGTTAAGAGAAATCTTTGAAAAGTTCAAAGAGCTTCAATGTGAAGTAGTTAACCACTAAGAGTATTAGATCAAGGACTTACGACTAAATCGTAACTATAAATATCTAAGTATTGACTTTGATTTTCACCAAAAGTATTGTGAAATAGTTTCACGAGTTAACTTCTCTAACACACATTATGAGATAAGGCGTTGTTAAATAGATAAACAGAACCTTATACGATATGGTTTTGTCTTTGTGAAGTCAAACTGAGCCATTTGACTAACCTTGGGATCTTAATATTTTTGTCTGCTATTTCTTTTCCCACCATATTAAAGCACATTTAAAACAGTCTGATTTCATTCCATATACGATATGGGTGGGTAGCGTACCTAATTTGTAAGTTATTCGAATGAAACAAGTGCTCAATAATCCCACATTGACTACGAGAATAGAGCGTTTATGACTCGTGATGTTGTCTTTCAATAAAAATACGATTATTTCTTGATAAGACAGAGTGGGAGAAAATGTTTCAAGAGCCACAAACTGAGCATATGGTCCGGAAAACGTTTCCTCATTGCTTGTTCAGTAGTTGTTTCTTCGGAACCTAAGAGGTTAGGTGGAATTTTATCACTCCTTGATAGTGATGAATTCTAATCTGTGACTTATAAAAGACTGTTTCTAGTCTCAACTTCTTGCTATGGCTTAGACTCATGCGATTCGTAATGGACTCCATGCGTGATGGTTAGGTATGTGACCTGGTAAATTTTACTTGAAGAAGTACGACCTCTTCAATGTAAATTCATTTTCAAGATCGAAATTTGCATGGATGAACATTAAAATGTTTTCAAAGATAAATTGGAAGGCAAAGCGTTTTGCACCAACCTTAATTCTTCGATCCATTCGAATATACTTAGCGATTACAGGATTTCATAATAGTATGATGACAATTGGATCTCAAGAACCACCTTCTTAAATACGATTCTAGAAGAGGTAGAATATTTTATATTCACCTGTGGGTTCGTAAATCCTAATTATCCTAAGTTATTTTTGCAAGCTTAAGAGGATGTCTTAAGTAAGCACTAAAGAGTTGGAATTAGTGTGTCAATCATGTCATAAAATATTTCTCGACATCTCGAGGAATTATGTTGATACATGAAGTTTAGTGGGAGTAATATGGTGTTCATCAGTCTTGTATATGGAGACATATTGATCATTTTAGATGATGGAAGATTTTGGAGAAGTAGAATACATCTCTTAGATATCTGGATTTATGGAGATAAATCTAAAAGGATATTAGCGTTGAGTCAAAATTCTTATATTGATAAGATCTTTGACTAGTTCAAGAAAGTTAAACACATGATAATTTATTCCTTTTTTTCTTCCTCTGCGGGATCAATTATATACGCTGTGATGTATACTCAATCCGACATTTCGCATGCTTTGAGCATGACAAGTCATTTGCAATCAAATCCAAGTGAGACTCACTTGATAGCCATAAAAAACATCCTTAAGTACTTGCGAAAGACTAAAGATATGTTCCATATGTTTGGAGTTTACAGTGAGCTGTGTGTAAGGAGTTACACAGACTTCAGTTTCAAAACTGATCAAAGTGATTTGAAATCACGAACTGGCTGTGTTTTATAGAAGATTTATCTATTGGAAGAGTACCAAGCAGAAAGGACTATTGGAAAGTTTCCAAATAGGAGTGACATTTCCAAATACAAATGTCATGTATCCGCCGGAAGTGTCCCAGGGAGTTTATCATTGCGGGTTTCACAACGGAAATGGAGTACATTGCATCATATGATGATGCATATGAAAGTAGCTAGGATTCGACAGTAATGGAGGGACTAGAAGTAGTTCCTATAGTTGTATATCCTATCCCATGAGACTGGTAAAACAGTGGGAGCTACCTTTAGGCCAAGAGTCCTAAGTCTAGATTCAAACCTAGACACGTACTCAAAAAGTTTTATGTAATATGAGATTACGTAGACAAAGAGAAATAGCAATCAGAACAATGGTAAAGATGCGAGTATTGCTAATCCATTAGCCATGCCTTTTACAGGCTGAACATGATAGTCATGTCATTTCAATGGGGATTGAAATATGTACCTGAGTTGCTAGAGATTATGAGATATGAAATTATTGATAGCGCATCAATTTTTCCAAATATTTGATAATCGCATTCATTGTTAGAGTTTCATTAAAAACTCTTTTTTTAGTTTGACTAAATTTTAATACTTTGTTTATCCGAATTGGTTGAAAGAAAAGTTGAACCCAATTCAAGAGAACATGATGAACTCAGTGTTTTGTCCCTAGTAACTCATTTGAGGTGACGTCTCGAAGTGACTAGATTGTAAGTCGATCGATGGTTGGTTCAGCACCAAGGGGTCATGGAGATGACTGGTCGTTTACATAGACAGACTGTTGAGACACTTTGTCGGGCAGTGACCATAATAGAGTCCCTTATCAAAATTTTTGAAGCCTGGTCGTGGCGGGGATTTTTATTTTATTCCTATGAGTCGATTCTTTAGACTGGCGACCATTTACCTGAGTCGGTGTAGTTTCCGATTGACTTTGGTTTTTGTCCTAGGTCGTGCCGTGAAAGGAGGCCGATGGACATCTTCTGGGTCATGGTGATCTGCATCATACAGTGTAAGATGGGTCAACAGGAATTGTCCACCCACGTTGGGTATTAACATCTTCGGGCCACTCGAGAAGTAGTAACTGTAAATGCGTGGCCACGCTCGGAAGAGATCTCTGGTAGATTTTCCGGTCAGACAGTTACTCTCCCAGATCGAGAAAACCACTCCATTTATAATTTTCAATTGCAAGTGCGACCTGTAAGACACCTTGCAATAAGTGGGAGGATGTGACACAAAAGAGACAAAAGAATCGGTAACACACAACTTGTCCAGACAAGTGGGAGATAATGTTTGAGTAGGAGTCCTCCGCAATACTGTTGCTACATGCACAACTTGTATCGGACAAGTGGGAGATTGTTGGAGTAAGTGTCCTCCACAATATTGCATTTATATAATAAATCTCATTTGGAATATACATGGCATGATTAGTATATTCTGATACTCCACGTCAGTTGATTAACGTAAATCGGTAACGCTCGGCTGACTAGAGTTTGACGTTATTGTCGTATGACGGCGGTGATCAACTGATCCCTTTAGGTCACACCTATATGATGAGACCCAAAGAGAATACTTATTATTTGTATACGATACAGTTTAATTAGGGCATTACATATATTCGATATGTACGTTTAGTTACGAGAGTTATTTATTGGAAATTGAGTTAGGAACTCATTCCACTTAAGTTTATTAGTCAAATATACGATAACTTACTGGATAAATTTTACTTCATATTTTAATACAATTAAATAAGATATTATTTAGTGATTAATCTTTAATGCATTAAATAAGTTGAGGTTATGCATATATTTTGAGATAGAGGTAATTAGTTAATTATGTTTACAAAGAGTTGTAAAATAAATTAACTGGAAATTGTGAGGCCCATTATATATTGATATAATGGTAAAATATCACTTAAAAGTTGAGTGTATATTGATTATTAATTTGACTCATATAATTGTTATATGATCAAATTAACACTTAATTATATAAGATAATTAAGCATATGATTATAAGTATTTGTGGGACAAATATCAAAAATCAAAATGGACCACATAACATATGTGGAGGCCGGATATATTGCTAGTGGAGATCAATGATGATTGTTCTCATCTAATCCTACACTCCACCTTATGTTATGACACCATTATCATTACAATTACTACCAACACTCAAGACATTTGCATGTGAATAAAATAAGCAAAATAAGAGCCATATATGGCTTGGTAGTGCCGTCCAAGAGTCCATAAAATGGGACAATTGTTGTTTTCACTACTTCATTTTGTGTTTTTTTCTTACTTCTCTTTCTAACTCAACAACTCTCTAAAACTCACATGCAAACTAATATTCATTCCATATTATTAGTGTAGTAATACAATAATATTAGTAGTATAATGTCTTACTTATTATCTAGTTAATAATAAGTTGAAGTTATTTGGGTTGATTCTTGGGTGCAACAAGAAGGAGACCTTCTACTTTGGAGGTTGTTTTATGGAGGATCATCCACTAATTTCATGCTCAAGAACAATAAGAAGGAGTTCTTATTGTGCCCATATTGAACCGAAAATTCCCAATGTAAGGATATTTTTGTCTTATCTTTTCTTTTATGCTTTCATATTTGCATGCATGATAACTAGATCCTAAATCATTAAGTTAATGTAATTTAATGAACTAATTAGAAGAGTCTAATTAGAGGTCTAGGACTTTCATCTTTATCCTTGACCGTCTTCCAAGAGGAACAATCCTTGATCATGTGATCAGTCTCCCCAGACTTGAAGCAGCCTCTATTTGTGAAAGAAGGTTTTGAATCATTGGGTTTTTTGTTAAAGGATTTGTTATTACTGAATTTGGTTTGTTTTCCTTTAAACATAGTCTTTTTTAACCGTCTTGCAAACAAGATAGTATCATCTTCTATATCGTCTTCACCACCACTAGCTTGCAATGCTATACCTTTAGCTTTGCTAGAGTCCTCATCAGGTCGGTCGAGTAGATGCTCGTGAGCCATGAGAGACCCTATTAGCTCATCGTTGGTTAGAAGATTGAGATCTTTTGCTTTCTCAATCGCAGTCACTTTGGATGTCCATCTCTTAGATAGACCCCTAAGGAATCTTCTTACGATATCCTCGGAATTGAATTTTCTCCCAAGATTTCGGAGTTCATTTGTTATACTAGAAAAACGTGCCGACATACTGTTGATTGATTCATTCTTTTCCATTGAGAAGAGTTCATAGCTTTGAATGAGTACATCAATCCTATGCCTTTTCACAAGGGCATTACCTTCGTATGCAAGTTCAAGACCATCCCATATTTCCTTAGCCGTACTACAAGACGAGAAACGATCAAACTAAGTGCTCATCATGCCGTTTTGTAACAACGTCATGGCTTTCGAGTTTTTCTCTGCCTTACGGTAGTCAGCCTCAATCTAGTCCTTTTCGTCTTTCTCATAGGTTGTGCCGTTTTTAGATGCAACCAATATTTTGTCAGGACCGTTTTGGATCATCTTCCAATATTCCCAATCATGTCCCTTATTATAGTGAGTCATCATGTTTTTCCAAAGACCATAGTTTTTTCCTTTAAAGATGGGAGCTTTCAAGTGCTTGGATTCCATTACACACGAAATAAACAAAAAATAAAAGATAGACGGATCAGCCTCTATGCGGTTACGTAATCAAGAGCACGAGGCTCTGATACAAATTGAAGAGTCTATCGATCCCAAATACTCAAGAGGGGGGGTGAATTGAGTACAGATAAAGTTTGACTACTTTTTGGTTTGTCCGTATGAGCGTGATATAGTGTCATTTCACCCTACTTTTCCACCCCTGTTTGCCTCGTTTTGCTTGCCTTTAACGCTCCCTGAGAGCGTTTCTACGTGTTTTACCTTCTTCTTGCACATTTCGCGTTTTTATCGTGTTCTTGTAGGTAAACCGCCATTTTAGGCGATTTCTGCCTAATTTTGATCGACAAAGAAGAAGGTGGATCACTTGGAGGACCCACGACATACCTTGGGGGCGCCGCATACCCTTGGGGGGGCTACTCGATGCGCCAAAGCCCTCCCGAGTCAAGGCAAGCGAAACCGGGAAGGAAGCAACAAAGTCAAGCAAAGGAAGAAGGAAAAGGAGCATTTCACAGGCGTGAAAGGTATCTCACGGTCGTGAGATGCCTTTCCAAGAAGATGGATTTTCGAGCAATTCAGCTCACGGCCGTGAAACTCATTTCACGGTCGTGAAAGTGAAGTCACGGTCGTTAAACTCATTTCACAGTCGTGACTTGATCGTGAAAGAAGGTCCTGCCTTGCCACATATCTCACGACCGTGACTTGCAGTCCCACGGTCGTGAGACTGCTTTCACGACCGTGAAACACCCTTCACGGTCGTGACCTTGCCAGCCCAGGAAGTCTTTCGAATCCCATCTTTCCTACATTTTGTAAACCTATAAATAGATCCTCTTGTGTAATTAGAGGGTAACAAAACCCTAGATCTGAAACACTAATAGAATTAGTACTTAATCTTGTATTAATCTTCCATAATTAAGCTTATTAGTTGGTTAATTAGCAATTAAGACTTGGTTTAGAGTTGGAACTTGGTTTGTATTCAAAGATTTGTGACAAATTCTTGGTTATTATATCAAAGTTGTGACAACCCTCGCGAATGCGGAAATAAAACATACAAACATGTGATTTATATAGCGGAAGATACGGTATTTTTAAAACCTTTTTACATGCAATTAGAAAAGTACGAGGAATGTCAATAATTACAAACCAAAGTATAATATACTACAAGAGACGTAGTCTCTCAAAATGTATCAATTATCAAAGTTATTAGCAAACTAGCTAAACAACGTCTAGAGGTGATTCATCCAGGCCAACGCCCGCTAGCTCACACCCGAACCCAAAATACCACAAGCAAAAAGTCATCCAATCAAGCAACCTGTTCATCCATGAAAAACATGAACGCCACAGTCAGTGGTGAGTAACTCCGGGTTCTCCCAGCCATATCACAATAAACATACGTAAACGGTAATACGAAAGTAGAAGCATACATATATAAATATACATGTGAAGTACGAGAAGGATAAATAGGCGATTCAATATATAAGGAATAAAGATATCGATACATGAAGTACAAAACCGTAACCATCATATTATAGAAAGACTCGGGGATGACACTCTGAGGCAACCATACGCTCACTAGGACTTGCATCTCACCGTTAGCGGCATAAGTTTGATAAGATTGAGACTCGACAAACAAACCATGCCAAGTCATCCAAAGATCATGAATAATCAATCATATAATCATCCATCCAAACGTACAAATACGTTGACAACATCTCTCACGGTAAATGACACGCACTAGCACCGTGTACATGGCAAGTATGATTAAAATCGCATCCACGGGATAAACATTTCCCTGAACGCATACACGATTCAATTCATTTCGTATATGTAGACTAATTTCCTCCTGGTAGAACGAATATCATAATACGGTCCTAGTCTAAACCTGGTCAGACTCTCGGAATCACATTTTCCGATTCGACATGCGATAAACATTTCGCATCCAAGACTCGGTCAATCATAGACGCCGAGTACCTCAAATTCGGTCAACCTTCACGAAAGAGGCAGAAAAGAGCACAAGCATCATAACAAGCGGTACGCTACATGCAATGACACCACCTCGCAAGTATACAACATTTGACGACCGGGTCGATCAACGCAAAGTGTTCGCCTCCCAACAACGTCGTCATATGCCCACTAACACATGCAATTAAGCAGTAAGGATACACTCCTCGTTCTTACATTCCAGCCTTATGAACGTGGAGGTAGTCAAGGGAATGAGAGTACAAAGCACATAACGAATAGTGCTCAAACCAATAACATGTGCAAAACCGACTCAAAGGGGGCCATATCAAAAACTGTCACAAAACATGCGATACAAGCGAATGGAATATCATATATTCAAAACATTAATATTTAAAGTCATTACGTAAATTTATACGATAAACGAACCATCGGAAATATTATAAATTAAGATTTAAGAAAGAATAAGAAAAGAACTCCAGCAGCGTGCCAGCCGGTCAGGTGGACCGGCTGCCGGCTACCCGGCTGGCATCATATATCATATGAAAACTTAACTGAAAATGCAGCGTGTCCCAGCCGATCAAAGGGACCGGCTGGGACCAATAATACTTGAGAAAATGAAGGAAACCAAAAGGGGTGTCTCAGCCAGTCGGCTGACCGGCTGCCGGTCGGTCGGCTGAGACATATTTCATGCCCAAAATTTCACGTAACACAAATAAAATACAGCCAACTCCCCAGTCGGTCAGCTGACCGGCTGCCGGTCGGCCGGCTGGGGTCAATTATGCACGAAAATCAACTCTTCCTTTCAAACATCATACAACAATATCAACTAACATCACAAATCATCAATTCTCTTTATCAACTATCAACTAACAACAACTTTCATCAACAACACAATTCCTATGATTACTAATCCTATTCTAAATACGATTTCTAACATAGAAAACACATTCAAACACGTAAATGAAATCGAGTAACCCTTCACCGTTACCTTTTTGCGTCTTCAATCCTCGTCGAGGTCCTCTTTTATCAAATAGTAGTCCTTGTCGAGGTCTTGGAGGTCACCACCTACAATTAGATAATAAAAGATGAATATAATTCACCTTTGAGAAAGACGGATAAATTGAAAAGCGAGAAAGACGGTAATTTTATTACCAAATAAGATAGAGGACGATGAGAGGGAAAGAACAAGACGAACTTTAGTGAATTTGAGCGAGTAACGAAGGAGTAGTGACGATAAGAAGCTTGATCAATTATGGAGGTTAGGGTTTTAGGTGGTTACTTGGTGAGGAAGAAGAAGATGTTGAGTGTGAGGGAGTTTAGGGTTAAGGGAGTATAAGAGGGAGTAAGTGGAATAATTCATCAGAAAAGCCCATAACGTCTTAAGACGTAACTTACTCGAAATCTCGCGTAAAGTCCGAAAACGAACTCGGAAATTCTAAATTAGACACGGGAAATTTAATTCTAAACTAAAACTAAATTTCGCTGTAAAGTATCCGTATAATATTTTTTACTATAAAAATAGGGTACATTTGCGGGTCTTACAAAAGTTCTCACCTTTTTCTAAGTTGGTATAATTTCTTTACTTAATCTTGTCTTTAATTAAGTTTTCATTTCAAGTCTTGTTATTTAATCATTGTCAATTAGAAAATGTTGATTGTTGTTGATTTCCTTGTGCAATCCTTAGTTAATATTGAATTTCCTTTCAATATGAGTGAGTAGTTTCCCCTCTAGGTTTTAGGGGGAACCTATGGGAGGATTATGTGGGAGAATTAGTTGAATAATTAGTGGATTCGTGGTGATAATTAGAGTATTACTCATATGCACACTAAGTGTTCGATGAATTGCCTAAACGAAAGTTACGAACTTTATCAAATATCGTTTGACTATCTCTAAGGCGACGGCGGTAGAGTTGAATAAACTATTGTTTATATGAGTAATTTGAGACAAATGCGATAGCTTTGTTTTCTACTCAAACTTACCACCACTTGCTAATTAGTTGACTAACCCATTGATCCCCCTAAGGTGAACCCTTTACCTTAGTTCTCCATAATTTGTTTACAACCTTATTATCTTTAGCAATTTGTTGCGTTTAGTAGTTCGTAGTTAGTCCCCTCACTCAATTCTTGTTAGGCTAGAATAGGACGCATTCAAGCTTGTACTTGACCCCTCCATCCTCGTGGATTCGACCCCTATATACTACTATATTGGGTTTATTTTTGATGTGTGAATTGACGACAAAACCACCGTTCATCAGAGCGTGAATGAGCAATGAGTAGTTCGAATTTATTTATTAAACTCGACCTAACTAATTGCTTGTCGTGTGTTTGAAAACAAATAAATTAGTAAAGCAATAAAAGAAACAAGAGACACAAGGATATTTGAAGTGGTTCAGTTTCACACGTTGAAACCTACGTCCACTATTTCTCGATTAATAATTTTAGTATCTTCCTACGGATTACAAAATTACTAACCCACTCGTACAACTAACTCTAGTTGTAACTCAAAGTGAGTATCGTTAAATACTCGATTTTATCTTACGTTAATAAGAAAGTGTTTTTGTTTGTTCTTTGATGTTCACACAACTGAACGAATAAGAAAAAATCTAGCATTATTATCAAATCTAGCCATACCGATTTCCGCGGCTCCAAGGTTATAGTAGAATCACTTATAACCTTGAGCCTGACAAGTAAGGTTATAGGTAAAACAACTATAACTTTACTTTCCAAAATTAATATTGAAAGATACCGTTATTGGATGACGACTTATACTATAAAATCTTCATGGAGATCTTCAGTATGTTGATCATCACTTTGTTCCAATCTTGAGCTCCACAAGCTACTTCAATTCTTTATCTTTGATCTTGAGCTGGACTTTCGCCAAGGTTATGACAGAACCAGTCATAACTTCACCGCATCAGTTCCAAGTTTATCACTCAATGACCCATAAACTTGCAATACCTTTGCTTCACAAATCATCAAGGTTATAGCTGAACAAGTTATAACTTTAAGTGTCAAACCATGTTTAATCTATCAAAGACTAAACAAACAATTACAAGTAGACCTGGCAAATAGGTCAAACGGGTCGGGTTTGGGTCGGGTCATCTCGGGTTTATTCAATCTTTCGGGTCGGGTCGGGTCTCTTTCGGGTTTGGGTCAGTTTCGGGTATGGGTCATTTCGGGTATGGGTCATTTTGGGTCGGGACATTTTAGATTCATATCCGATTTTTTAGGTCATTTTAAGGTTAAAATGATCAACTTAGTTTTCGAGTCAAGCCCGCGTTGAGCCAAACTCGCACGAGCCGACTTGGACCAAGCCGAGCTTGAGCTGCACGTGGGCCGTCTCATCTCATTAGCACCCCTAATCACAATAAATTGGGTCATTTAGGATCATTTCAAATTGGTTTGTCTGTAGGTCGGTGGTTTCGGGTCGGGTTATTTTGGGTCGGGTCTCTTTCGGGTCAGTCAAGGTTCGGGTCTGGGTCGGGTCAGGTCAATTCGGGTTTCGGGTCATCCTCGGGTCAGGTAATTCCGGGTCGTTTTCGGGTCTTGGGTCAGTCTTATCGGGTCGGGTCAGTTTTGCCAGGTCTAATTACAAGCACAAGCATAAACATTATAAGACCAAAAATGTCATTTTCAAAACCAAACATATGACTATATGGTTCAACATGAGACCACGCTTAGTCGACAACGCAATCTTGGAGGCCCTTACTCAAGTGCTTCGCAATCAACAAGATCATGCCAATGTCGTCCTCGTTCAAGTTCCTCGTGAAGACCATCATGGAAGCTACGCTTGGGTGGCTAGTCAAATTGCAATGATCAAGGCTAAGGCCTATGGAGGAGAACCGGATCTTACCGAGCTTTCGGAATGGTTCCGCGAGATGGAGAAACAATTTGATCTCTACCAAATGCAAGAGGTCGATAAAGTGAGGATTGCCTCTCACTTTCTTGTAAGGGAAGTCGATTAGGGGTTGACCATTACTAGCCCCGTGGCCATCCAAGAATCCAATTTCGGTTGGAATTGCTTCAAGGTGTTTCTTGAGGACCGCTTTTACCCAAAAGAACTCAAGCAACAAAGGTTGAAGGAATTCATTGACCTCAAAAAAGGTGACATGTCGGTCCAAGAATTTACTAACAAGTTTAATAATCTTGCTCATTTCGCACCAAGGCTTGTTAAAGATGATGAAGACCCAACCTTCTATTATCGGAAAAAGTTGAGTGCTTTGTTGGAGAGCAAAGTAGGGAGGCGTTCCGTGACTTTTGTTGAGCTGTACGACGATGCTATTTGGGTCGAGAACTCCTTGAAAGCTATCAAGAAAGAAGCTAAAGACAACACACCTTCGTCTTCATATTTCACTCCTCGTCTTAACTTTTATGGCAAAAGGCCATTTGTCCCTTATTCTTCCACCTCTTTTGCTAGTAAGAGGAAAGTTATTCCAAGAGGTCAAGCCCCCGCTCATGCTAATACCCAAGCTAAACCTCATGTGAATGCTCAAGTTGTTGCTCTGACCAATGTTCAAGCTCAAGGTCGCCTATGCAACCGTTGTAGGAAGTCGTACCACCCCGGAGTTGCATGCTTTGATAGACCCTTAATATGCTACTTTTGCAAAAACTCTAGCCATCGTTCCAACAATTACCCAAAAAGGAAGCTCCCCAATGCTAAACGCATGGGCTATCTCTTTGTCCTGAGTCGTGTCGAGGCCGATGCTCACTACGAGATTATTACCGGTATGTTCTCTATTCTAGATCAACCATGCCTTATTCTCTTTGATACCGACGCTTCTTTGTCCTTTGTGTCATCGATATTTTTTGATAAGTTAAACCTTGAGTCTAATTATAGTGAGGATACTCCCATATCCTTACCTTCTGAAGAAATAATTTCGAATCTCTAATGGTATACAGAACCATCTTGTAGCAGCCCGTGCTCTTAGCCTAAGAGAACGGTTGAAAAAAGGTCAAACTGTCCTTATATTTAGCAAAAAGAGAACGAGTCTAAGAAGTAACCGTGCTCTTTTCGCATGCAGGGCGCGCTTTAATGAATAAAAAGAGAACGGTTCAGTGGAGCAACCGTCTTCTTTGGTACAGCTTCTAGCACGATTTTGGTACATAACCGTGCTCTTTCTTACCTTTTTTTTCAAAAAAAATTAAAAAGTACAATTGTTCGTGTCTACCCTGTACAAATTCAATGTAAAGAGCTTTCTTATTTTATTTCAGAAAATCCATAGAAATTTACATCACAATCTGAATTCAGCAAATAAACTACACATCAAGTTTCAATCCATAAATTATCAAAGTAACTAATTTGAGTTCTTCTATCTTCTAACACACCGTTGCCTAACATCCAAGTGCCAATTAATCCTCATTATCTTGCACCTCATGTTTCTGCTCAACAGATAATTATAATCTATCTTTCAATGATATCTACAATATATATCAAGCAAACATATCTCTGCATAAGACGTTGTCAATGTATACAACATTAGATACCACGTCAAATAAAGTAATTTATAGAATATAAAAATAATAAGGTGAGAGTTAAGAGTTAAGAGTTAAGAGATGAGAGTCGAGAGTCGAGACACTATTACCAAGAGATGGAGTGTGAACACATGAAAACCAACGACGACCAAATGCTCATGGGCAATATACACTAGACGAAAGACATGAACAAAGCTCTAAACTTAAAACTTGTGAAGCAAAGTAAGAAGAAGGAAGCAATAACTGTAAGTATAAATATAGTTTGAAGATAGTGTCGAGGGCTTTCATAAATGCTACATAGAAGTGTAGATGCTAATGACACATGAGTCATGGAGGTCCCTGAAACCACAAGAATCTTAAAAAACGTTAGAATCAAACTTGAGATATAATAAATAACACAGTAATAACATGAAGCCTAATAAGTAACAACTTTAATATCCTCATCCTCTAAAGTTGATGAACTAAGAACATTGACCACAACATTGACAATCAGAAGGCTATGTACATAAATATTTCAACAGGTAATAATATGAATCTCCGACCAGTTTGAAACTTTTACTACTTTCATAAAAGAAAATCTTCTTGTTCAGATGGACAATATTCTACAGGATCAAAAATTGCCATGTAAGATGTAACAAGACTCGTAAAAGTGATGCAATATACACTTGTGAACATATATGTTAGAAAAAGGCAATTACCTCAGATATAGAGCAGGAGGGACATGCATATGAGCTCAATTGAAATGGATCTGCATAGTAACAAACCACATCAAACACTAAGGTGGGAAAAGATAAGGCATGGTATGTGCTCAAAGACAGACATCTTAAGACTATGTTTTCAAGAAATTGAACAATTCAAAAATTTCAATCTTTGGTCTGACTTACAATTACTTTTAGTGGGAAGAATTCACATTTACAATCTATTCAATAATTCCTAAATCTAGAAATCACTACTTCTATCTTAATTTCCATTTCTATTTTCAAGAAAGGTTAACCACATTTGAACTTTCAAGAGGTATGAGTCGTGTTCATGCAACATCAATTCGCAGGGATACAGAAATTGTACTGCCAAGTAAAATGCAAGGAGAAAATGTACCTTAGGGAGATTAAACGTCGTCGTTAGGTGCTACGGTTATAGACATGGAATCAGTTTAGGCTTGCCTACTGGATTTCCACGAAAAAAAGAGAGGAAACAATCCAATTAAAACACTTAAAAGAGTAGTGAAGAAAAAGAAAAAAAAATTAATAGAAACAATTGAAATTCATCCATACTTTTCAGATCTATACAAATGCACTAACTTGATAAAAAAAAGCCATAAAGTTTTGTATCAACCCTAAAGATGAATTTACCTTTGAAAACACATGAAGCTAAAGTTAACAATTAACTAGTGATTCAATTCTGAACATAAGAGGACAATTTAGAAATGAAAAAGGGGGAAGCATAATTAAATTACCTGATTAGGCTAGGACGTCGATGAGGGAGGGGGAGTGGGTGGCGTAGGGAGAAGACGACAGCGACGAAGTGGCGAATAGATAGGGTGGCGTTCGTGTTGCGTTAGGGAGTCGTGGGGTTAGGGTTGATATGCTGGTTAGAGTGTTAGATTGAAAGTGAAACTGGAAAACAACAAGGAGTAGTTATATCACTAGATGGATCTACTGGGTATGCATTTCGAGAAAGAGGATAGTTGAAACATAACCGTTCTCTTTAATTGTAAAAGAGGACGGTTTATTGACCAACCGTTCTCTTTGTTTACTACAAGAAGATGGTTGTATTTGTGAACCGTTCTCTTTTAGCTTTCACCAAGAGCGCCAAAAATATTAACTACAATAAAGGACGGTTCTGCTCAAAACCGTCCTCTAAGACCCGTCTTGGAAGCTTAATTTTGTAGTAGTGACCATACCCTTTTCCAAGAATTGAAGACTTGTTTTTATCAACTTAAGGGTGTCTCTACTTTCTCCAAGATCGATTTGTGGTCCGGTTGCCACCAAATCCTCGTTCGAGAATCCGACATGCCCAAGACCGCTTTTAGCAAAAGGTATGGCCACTTTGAGTTCAAAGTGATGCCCTTTGGATTATTGTAGAATGCTCCCGCTATTTTCATGGACCAAATGAGCCTCACTTTTAGTGAGTTCCTTTTATAAGTGTGTGGTGGTGTTTATTGATGACATCTTAATCTTTTCTAAGTCCGAGGGAGAGCATGCTAATCATATTCGTACCATTTTGGGGATTCTCCGACGACAAAAATGGTTTGCCAAGTTCTCCAAATGTATATTTTGGTTACCTAAAGTGTCCTTCTTTGGGCATGTGATTTCTAAAGAAGGTGTTATGGTAACTCCTTCAAAGATTTAAGCCGTTGTTGAGTGGAAGAGTCCTACCGATGTTGGTGAGATTCAGAACTTCCTTGGTTTAGCCGAGTATTACATCCGCCAGACTTTTCCAAGCTTGTTAGGCCGATGACTCATGTTTTGAAGAAAGAAACCAGATTTGTGTGGAGTGAAGCTTGTGAAGCCGCTTTCCAAGAATTGAAGATAAGATTGACTATCGCTCTCGTTTTGACCTTACTCGAGAATGGAGTTGACTTTGATGTGTTTTGTGATGCTTCTAAGATGGGTTTGGGTTGTGCTCTCATGCAAAATAGGAAGGTTGTTGCCTATGCTTCACGACAATTGACAGTTCATGAGTTGAAATATCATACTCATGACCTTGACTTAGCCGTTGTTGTTCATGCCTTAAAATTTTGGAGGCATTATCTTATTGGAGTTCATTGCCGCATCTACACCGATCACAAAAGTTTGATGTATATATTCACCTAAAAGGAGTTGAATATGAGGCAAAGGCGTAGTTAGAGTTGGTGAATGATTATGAATTTGAGCTGCTCTACCACGAAGCGAAAATTAATGTGGTTGCCGATACCCTTAGTAAGAAGACGACTCATTCTTTGAGTGACATTTGTGTGTTGCCCGATGACCTTTGTACCGAAATTCCGAAGACTGAAGCTGGAGTTTGTGGAGAACGGATTTGACTACCTAGGTGCAATTGTTTCCGAACATATCCTTCATCGCGATATTTGAGAAAACCAAGTTAATGATGCTACCTACAAATATAATCAAGCCAAGCTTCTTGAAGGTAAAGCTAAGGATTTCAAGATTGATGACAAGGGTGTTCTCTGATTTTGTGACCGAATGTTTATACCTAATACCATTGATCTAAGGAAGATGATCCTTAATGGAGCCCATCTTTCCCCTTATTCTATTCACTTCGGAGGCGACAAGATGCACAAGGATTTGAAGCTACATTTTTGGTGGCCGAACTTGCAGGGTGATGTCGTGACCTATGTCAGAAGATGTCTCACTTGCAAACAAGTGAAGATTGAGCATAAAAGACCTGGTGGTTTACTACAACTGTTGGATTTTTCCTTGTGGAAATAGGATTCCATCTCCATGGATTTCGTCATGGCCCTACCTAGGACGGTTGGAGGCGATGTCGTATGGGTGATAGTAGATAGGTTGACCAAGTGTGCTAAGTTCATTCTTATTAAGGAGACTTGGAACTTGAATCGACTTGCTAAACCTTATGTGGATGAGATTGTCCGTTACCATGGTGTCCCCAAGGAGATCATTTCCGATTGAGATCCGAGGTTTTGTTCAAGTTTGGGAAGGGCTTACAAGAGGCTGTGGGTAGCAAGTTGTTGATGAGTACCGCTTTCTATACCGTTGTCGATGGTCAAACCGAGAGCACCATACAAACCCTTGAAGACTTATTGAGAGTTGTGCCATTGACTTCCAAGCTAGTTGGGAAAAGAGCCAACCTTTAAGGGACTTCACCTACAACAATAGTTATCATGCATCTATCAAGATCGCGCCCTATGAAGCCCTAATTGGAAGGAAGTTCTGTTGTCCCATTTGTTGGGATCAATTGAGTGATATTCGTGATTTGGGTCCAGCCAACCTCATGGAAACGATAGACCATGTGAAGATCATCCGTGAGAGGATGAAACCGCTCGAGATCGCCAAAAATCCTATGTCAATACCCGAAGAAGACCCTTGTAATTCGATGTTGGTGACAAAATTTCTTGAAGGTGTCACCTATGAAGGGTGTGAAGAGGTTCAGAGTGAAAGGAAATTTAAGTCCAAAGTACATTGGACCCTTTGAGATTGTTAAGAAGATTGGTGTCGTGGCTTACAAGTTGGACATACCCTCGAATTTGGGCAAAGCTCATGACGTGTTTCACGTATCTCAAATGAGGAAGTATATTAGTTAGTGACCCGAGCCATGTACTGCAAACCGAGGTTCCCGAGCTCGAGCCTAATCTTACTTTCGAAGAAACACCGATTCGGATCTTGGATAGGAAGGATAAGAAGTTGAGAAGTAAGGTGATACCCATAGTGAAAGTATTTTGGAAATGTGGTTTGGTGGAAGAAGAGACTTGGGAGACGGAAGCTTCAATGCGTGACAAGTACCCGAGTCTTATTGATTAAGGTATCGTTCTTTTCGTCCAAGTTTTGAGGATGAAACTCTTTAATTGGAGGGGTGATTGTAACACCCACGATTTTAGCTATGAATCTTAAATAATATTTTATTATTATTAGTTAGCCTTATTTTAGTCTTAAAATAGGAATTTAATTTATTAGGTAGAATCCGTGTGGGTAAGTCCAATATGAGACTTGTGCATTTCATTTTCCACACAACCATAACAAACCCGCTCATAATCTCACCTTTCCCCTTCACTTTTCAGCATACTATTCACCTTCTGCTTCATCTCCCTCACCTAAACTCTAACCTCCATTGAAGCTTCATAACCCCTCAAGCTTCAAATCCACATAACTCCTTCATCTTCAGCTCAATTCTTCTAATTTTAAGTCCATTCACCCTCTTTACTTCTTCTCCACCTTCCAGGCTAGAAATATGTAATCTTGTTCATGTTCCTTTTTCCCATCTTTTTATGCTAATTTGTAGGAGGAGACTTGCAAGATCCGGATAGAGACTACTTCTTGGTTGAAGAAGAGCTAGATGATTGAAGAACAAAGGTAATGTTGACGGGTTACTCGATATCAAATTTTTATGTGTTTTCTATGTGTTTTATGGTAGTACTCATGATAAAGTTGGAGTAGTAGTTAATTCTTGATATGAATTAATGACCTATTAACATAATTGTGAGGTTACTTTGGATCATAGCAGGTCCGATTATGTTGAGTAAGGTAAACAATCCAATGGATGAAAGTAAAGAATTTTAAATGATAATTTAAACGCTATTAAAAGATAAGATATAATTGAGAAGTTCCAAAGATATATAAGTAAATCCGAATTTAAAAATAACATGGCTTTCAATTTCCCTTAACACTTTCCTTTCGAAGAAAACATTTATTTCGTTCAATTTGTAATAAATGGATAGAGGCCGTATGGAGAGGATCCCCTCGCCCTAGTCCGGATAAGACGGGGTTCTCCAAACCATGTACTAAAATGTCCTAAAATTGCGAGTGTGCGCATCCCTCAATGGGCCAACCCCAAAGAGGAAAACTAGAGGACGGGGTTTCGATCAACTAACCCCCACCAAAAGCTCTGTATAGGAGGTCTCTTATAATTTGGGAACAACCTACCCTTCTACCAAAACCGTTCAAACCAACATCAAAACCTTTCAAGCAATCGCTTTCATTTTATTGAATTCTTACATTTAATCACAACTTCTCCAAAGGTAAAAACGGTTTTGGTTTGAGAAACTTAAATCCTTTCATTTGTCCAAACATAATTTCTTTTTTCAACAAGTCTAACCAAATCATAATGCATAAACATTTATTTCAAGGACAACACTTTTAGAAATCAACACAACCATTTCATCATTATAAACGTACCAACATTCAAATCATATTCGATAGTATAAAGATAATGTATGGACAATGTTCCCTTACCTTACAGTTATGATGATTAGTGGTTATTAAAAGGCTTCTTCTATGAATCCCGAGTCTACAATATATAATAAAAATATCGATTACTAACGTACCCAAGTCGGTTCTTAACTATTTCGTTTTACATTACTTGAATCCTACGGTTTCTATTATGTTAAGGCGCCGTTTGGTTCGAATGGTTGGAATGGAATGGTATGGAATGTCATACCACTAAGGATTGCATTCTATATCCCATACTTGCTTTATATTGTTTGGTTCAACATTGGAATGAAGTAGAATGTCAAAGATTATGGAATGGAGTTTGAATCTTGGGGTAAGACTTGGGTATGGGATTAGAGGGGGTTGGAATGGATTTAGAATCCATTAGGATTCTAACTCCATTCCAAAATGCCCCAACCAAACACTAGAATGGATCAAATCCATTCCATTCCATTCCAACTCCCCCAACCAAACACCCCCTAAGTTCCTTTTACTAACTCATCCCACTCTATAGTCTGTAAACATGACTTAAGCATAAGACCAAAATGTATATGAATGGTTTATTAATTTTTTTATTATTTGTTTTAGTCATTAAGCATACATGCAATAAGATTAAACAAGTTATATTAACTTAACTATCCTCCCACGATTTTTCAGTCAGGAAACAGAAACTTTAAACTGTCATATCTCCCTCGTTACTAATCATTTTGATACGTGGTCAGTGGGGTTGGATTCCTTGCGATGTCCTCTAACTTTAATATAGAGAGGGTCAAAGCCTAAAAAGGTATCTACATTGTACTAATTAAAAGTTTAACAAAATCTGTCCAAAAACGAGTCTTAATATGTTAATAGGTGGGAAATGCTTTTAACAAATTGTAATGTCAAGATTCAAAGGTCTAAAATGCTCTAATATCCTAGTAGTTTAACATATTAAAAGGTGGGGTGTTAAAAATGTTAATAAGTATAATTTCAAAGCCGTTTATGAAGATGACAAGTTTTCACTAGTAAAACTATTACTCATTTATCTCGTTTTTTATGGATTATAGAAAGTACTTGTAAAAATCATAATAAATTTAAAACATCATATTTTAAGGCAAGGTCAGTTTGTGTAGATTATCGTTTGAGTCTACTAACTTTATTCACTAGTAGGTCGAAGTCTAAAACTGGGTTCAAGATGTCCAAAATCATATGTTTTCAGAATATGTCGGATTTCGAGTCATTCAAAATATCAGTGCATAAATGCTTCTTCAGAAGATGAAATAGGTCGATTTCAGTCCCCAATATGCTTTAACTTCAAAGGAGATTGCTCTGTTACAATATGAGACATTAGTTTGTTCTTGAGATATACTTTTAGAACTCAGAAAGTGAGACATGCAAATCCGAGTTACCCTGAAACAGGTTTCACTATTATATTTTTCATTTTCAAATGGTTATTCATGAAATGACTATGAAATTTTGTGAGTGTTTTAAAACTATTAGAAGGTACACTATATATTGTTTTCAAACTAAAATATCGAGTTTAACTCCTATTATTATTCTGTTCAATATTAACCTACGGATTTTGACACTTTAATGGTTGGTACTTGCTTAGGTTTATGCATGCATGAATGGAGACTCTTGTAGTTCGTTTTAGGATTTGTTTTACTCATGTTTAAGTGATAAACGAGAATAAAATCAGAAAGGATAGTATTTAATCCTTACAAGGTGAAGAACTTGGCGCTTAGGGAAAGATCCTCCTCCTAACTTTCTTCTTCTTCTTTTTCTTCTTCTTCTTCTTCTTCTTCTTCTTCTTCTTCTTCTTATTCTTCTTCTTCTTCTTCTCTCGGTTTCTTTCTTTATTCTCCCTCTCTCTATATATTTTTTTGTTTTGAATGTATAATCTGACGGGAGGTTGAGTTAGGAGTTAATAGGAGTGTTGAGTGTGGTTATGGGAAAAATAAAAAGAAGGTATTGGGAAGGGGAGGTGTGGGGGGGGGGGGGGGGGGGTTCTCATTGGACCAATTTAAATTTAGGCATGCTATAGGGTCTTAGGGGTCATTATGGCTGCTGGAATTTCGTTGTAGGTGGTGTTGAGTCGGGTTTTTGCGCGACGGAAAACGATGCGCGAGACGGTGTTTTATGCAACTTCAAAATGCAATACGATTTTACCAATTATCGACGCAAGATTTATATATGTTCTTTTCTCATTTTATCATGAGTGAATTTATTTAAGGAATGCATTTTATTATTATTTATTCTTAATGTTTGACGATAATATTTATTATTAAATTAAGCGACCCAAGGTCGCGGTAATTGTATCGTTACCAAATTTCCATTTTATCTCTTATTGATTTTAGTCTCTTAAAATACTTTATTATTATTATTTTTAAATTTCCTTTGTATTTTATTGACGGATTTTACGGGTAGTACATTCAGACTCCGCAACAACATCAGAGAATGAAGACAGAGGAGGCGGTCTGGGACAATCATATAGTATAATTCTAGCAACTCCATCACCAGACTAGAGGACAGAGTTTGACGTGTAATTGCCAGAGCCTCCCCTTAACAATGTCGATCACGCAGATGGGTGATAATGGGCCTTCTAACAAGTCCATTACCATTATCGTCCCGACAACCACAAAGACCCACAATAGGACAATGGAACCATACAATATCGGGCATGACAAGGGCAGTAAGTGAATTGTACCTCTGAGGTACTACCACATAGAATATAGTTTTTGAGCTTTACAATAAAGTTTTTGAGTATAGTATAGTTTTACTATAAAGTTTTTTGAGTTTATTAATTTAAAATTTAAGCTCAAAAAAATTACAATAACACTCAAAAAAACATCATATATAAGATATAAAATTTAATTTATAAACTTTAAAAAGCTCGAAAAAAATGCACAAAAACTCAAAATCATAATATTCTGAGGTTTTACCTCCGGTATAATCATTTTTCTCCGGGCCTAAGAAAGTAGTCACGTGCATGGAAATTAGGGCACACCCAAGAAAAAGCAAAATTAAAATAATAATAAAAATAATAAAAAGAAAATAGCTTAAACACACAAAACGGCCAACACCAAAACCCGCGGCTCAACCCACCAACCGACTGACGGTCGAAAAATCCGGCGACCGGCAGATGGGGCAACGATCAGGTCGGCATCACTGAAAACCCAGCACGGTCAAAAAAAGAAGACGAAAAATAAACAACAAACCGGAACAGAACTGAAACACCAGCGGCGCCGAACGGACAGCCACTTGACGGAGCAATGGCTGGAACAGATCATACGGTCACCAGAAACGGTCAGTAGCCACCACGACTCCCAGGCAGGCGAACAAACTCCACCAACGGATCAGGGAGCCCTAAAACACAAGGAACCCTAAAAGTGGACGCCATCCACCGACAACAACCATACCTCCGTCAACGTGACCCACCAAACGACCGACGAGACCCACTAACCTAACACAAGCAGCCACGACCTTCATACACACGCAGCCACGACCGTCAAACACGCACTCACACCAGCAACGCCACAACAACGCCATCAGACCGCAAGACCGACCACCAACAACCACCAGCAGTCAGGATGGCCGGCGAAATCACGGTTGTAGACAACTATCGACGGCAGCAGCAAAACTCTCCCTCACCCAACAGAATCGCTCAAAGACATATCAACTAATAGAAAACAAACAAGATGACTATTGGAAAGATAGATTTTATTGAGAAATTGCATAATAATAATGAGATACAAGATGTCTATTTATACTAATAATAATAATAAAGTTTTATGTTTACTAATCTAGTTAAGGAAATACAATATTATAATAATAATAGTTTTCCAAAATAATATAAGAAACATAATTAGAAGGTGTAGTATCTGGGGAAGTCTAGCAAGGCTAGGTAATATCTCCAAAACGCTCCCGCAAGACGGACGATCGGAGAGCAAGTGCAGTCTTGGACAAGATGAGTTATGCCAAGGTGGTAGTTAGAATGATGATGTGCTTAGCAGTAGCGTTGTCGATGAGGGTAGATTTCTGTGCGTGCTGAACTCGCCAATAAATTATGGTGGGTGACCGAAAGGGTGGTGGTCAAAGTTGATGATAGGTTTGGTGGCCGAAAGGGTTGTGGCCATGTTGTGTCGATGGCTCGAAGGGTTGTAGCCATAATTATATTGGTGAGTTTGTTGAAACTTTGTGGTGGCCATAAACAGTGGTGGCCATAAACATAATACTTGGTTTGATGCAATTCCCAAGGTGGTGGCAGCGGAAGGAGAGTTGTGGATAAGGCCGAACAAAGTCGAATTTTGGATAGAGTCCGAACAAAGTCCGGTTTTTGATAGAGTCCGAACAAAGTCGGGTTTTGGATAGAGTCCGAACAAAGTCGGGTTTTGGATATAAGCCAAGCAAAGTCGGGTTTTGGTTAGAGTCCGAACAAAGTCGGGTTGTGGATAGAGTCCGAACAAAGTCGGGCTTTGGGTATGTAGAGTCCAAACAAAGTCGAGTTTTGGGTATGTAGAGTCCGAACAAAGTCGGGTTTTGGATGGATGGTTGAACTTCCAGCCGATGGATCTACTCCGAGGTGTTACCCTCTATCAAGAGCACAAGGCTCTGATACCATATTGGAAAGATAGATTTTATTGAGAAATTGCATAATAATAATGAGATACAAGATGTCTATTTATACTAATAATAAAGTTTTATGTTTACTAATCTAGTTAAGGAAATACAATATTATAATAATAATAGTTTTCCTAAATAATATAAGAAACATAATTAGAAGGTGTTGTTGGAGCAAGTGTCCTCCACAATAGTGCATTTATATTATAAATCTCATTTTGGAATATTAGTGGGATGACTAGTATTTTGATACTCCACGTCAGTTGATTAACGTAAATCGATAACGGTCAGCTGACTAGAGTTAGACGTTATTGTCGTATGACGGCGGTAATCAACTGACCCCTTTCGGTCACACCTATAGGATTAGACCCAAACAGAAATCTAATTATTTGTATACGATACATATTAATTAGTACTTTATATATATATTTGATATATGTTTAGTTACGAGAGTTAATTATTGGAAATTGAGTTACGAACTCATTCCGGATAAGTTTATTAGTCAATTATACGATACTTGACTGAATAAATTTTACGTCTTATTTTAATACGATTAAATAAGATTTAATTTAATGATTAATAGTTAATTCATTAAATTAGTTGAGGTTATGCATATACTTTGAGGTAGAGGTGATTAGTTAATTATATTTACAAGGAGTTGTAAAATAATCTAACTAGACATTGTGGGACCCATTATATATTGATATAATGATATAATATCACTTAAAAGTTAAGTGTATATTATTTATTAATTTGAGTCATATAATTGTTATATGATCAAATTAACCCTTAATTATACAAGATAATGAAACATATGATTATAAGTATTTGTGGGACAAATATCAAAAATCAAAATGGACCATATGTCACTAGTGGAGGCCGGATTATTGTAGTGTACAACATGATGATTGTTGTTGCTTGTTTTACACTACAACATGTGATCATGTCATGTTTATGACACATGATCTTAGTCTTATTCACTACTACACTCAAAGCTATTTGCATGTGAATATTTTAAGCAAAATAAGAGGCCTATTAGGCTTACTTGGCCGGACCCTTTGGTCCTTAAAATGAACAATTTTGTTGTTCATTTTAGTTACTTGTTCATTCTTGTTTTGCATACTTATCTCACTAAAATCCTCATCTCTCTAAAACCTCTCTAATACTAATATTTTCCTATTACTAGAGTAGTAATAAAATCTAATATTAGTTCATTTTTCACTTGTGTTTTCTAGTCAAAAACCAAGTGATTAGTTTGGGTTTTCTCTTGGGTGCTTCTAAAAGGAGGTCTTCTAGTTTGAAGATTACAAGGAGGATCATCTATTTCTTTCTAGCACAAGAACAACAAGAAAGGTGTTTCTTGTTGTGCCCATATAAACCGAAATTTCCCAATGTAAGGAAATTTCTTCTTACTTTTTATTATGCATTTTAATTTGCATGCATGTTACATAGATCTTTATTAAACACTAAATTAACAAGTAATTTAGTAACTAATTAGAGGAGTCTAATTAGGGTCTATGAACTTTCATGTGGTATCAGAGCTAGCTTGTAGCATGCATGTTGATTTTAAGCATTAAAATCGGGTTATACGATAACTTGAGTAAAAATCGAAAATTTATGTTAAAAATGGTTTTCACGAAATTTTCTGATTTTCATGCATACCTACTGACCTCAAAATGTTTGTGGTCAAATTTGGTGAATTTACGAATTAATTTGCTATTTATTATGATTTATGGCCTTTATAATCGAGTTAGCATGCGGTTTTATGTTAAAAGTTAACTAAAAATAGTTGCATGTTGAATCTGGCCTCAAATTTTTAATATGTTCTCACATGCATGGTGTACATATTGTATGTAATTTTTCGTGACATTTAGTCATGTATTGCATGGTTATTGATTTTTATTGGATAAAGATCGATTTAAAGGAGTTATTTTGTTCTTAAAATTGAAACGAGACTTTCTGGAGTTAAAAATTTTTTGTACATTTTAAAATATTATTTATATCATCCTGGTAAAATTTGAAAATTTGTTTCATCATTTTACTATTTTAGTTGGTTTTTATTTGATAAAAACCGATTATTATAAAGCTATTTGTTCATAAAATCATTTCAAATTTTTTTTTGGCAAATGTTTTTTGTTCTTGAGGATTCTGGAAGTGTTCCAGTATGTACAAATATTTTTGTTTCAATTTTAATGATTTTTAATTTTATTTTGGGTTTAATTCATAAAAGTTATGAATAAACCTCTTTAAATAGCAAATGCGATCAATTCAAACTAATTAAATACAAGTGAAATTAGCGGGGACTAATTTTAAGTTCTAAATCAGTTTAGATAATTAGTTTGAGCTTAAATACGATTTAAGTGTTGATTATTGATTTTTAGTAGATAAAATCGATAAAATTCGTAAAAACCGAGCTAGAATGAACATGACAAGTGTTGAGGGTGATTTTGGCATGATTTTACAGCATTTTTATTATGTTGTTGAATGAATGAATGTCATTTATTTATTTTATTGCAAGTTGTACCTAGTATGGCCTAGATTATTTTAATCGGTATTACCCGTAATGTAAGGGAATACCGATTTGGTTGTAATTTATTGCGATTTCGTATCGCCGTTTTGTAATAATTAATAATTTCATTTTTATAGATCAAATGTATAATAGGAATTTGCTATGTATTCATTTGTATTTTTGTAATTATTTATTGTGAAGACGGTGATTCCCAAAGTCGGTGTTCCAAAAGACGGTGCCATATTGGAAGGCGTTCCATGAAGAGGCAAGGGACCAAGGAGTTGGTTTCCGATTTGTAATCATCTAGTTAATTAGATTAGCTAGGTGGCCATACTAGGATTTAATTTGATTGCTTGCTTTATTTTTCCGCACATGCCAAAATCACCAACATGCATTTTATTTATCGATTGTCAATTCAACGTTATTCAAAATTCACCGACTTAGTTCACTTATAGGGAATTAATAACTAAAATTGGCAAGACCTCTCACATAACTTAAAAAGGAATTGAGATTTAGCCTTACCAATTGAAGCACCTATGAACCCCGTGTTCATTAGGACAACCACAACGTGGACCTTTTTACCTCGGGTAAGTAGGGTGATACGATCACACGCCTAAATTGGGTTGGACTCAACAAGATAAGCGTTATCTTGGGACTAGGAGATGGGTTTAGTTGAAATCCGTCAACCGAGAGTTCTAGGAGTAGAATTAGTCAAAAGTTGACTTACCGTCTTTTACATAAAAGTTGCATAACATGTTCTTTTGTCTAAAATGCGGGTCTCGGAATCGCTTATATAATTTCGTGAGGGGTCATTATATGAGTGACTTGTTTAAATTGGTTATACAAGTAAAATTGATTAAAACAATGAATGTTAATATTTCCTAATTTTGTTGTAGTTATTCATAATTCGCAATGGCAAACAATAACAACACCGTTCAACTAGGAAAAGACTCATGGCTAAGGTCCGTTATGGACAAATGCATCTTAAAAGACGATGGAACTAATTTCGTCGAGTGGGAGCAAACGATCAAGGGCGCGGCGTTATCGGATAACGTTTTGCGCTACTTGACCGAGGCACCACCCAATGAACCCGGCCCAAGAGCCACTAATGCGGCCAAAGCCGCATATGAGGAATACCTTAAGGTAGCAAACGACGTCAAGATGGTCTTGATTTGGTCGATGTCCTCAACTCTTAAGCAACAATACATCACCCTTGGAGCATATGAGATATTCTCTAGGGTGACATTGGCTTTTTCTCAATCACCCGAGATTCGCCAATACAATGCTATGACTCGGCTTTTTGAAGCCAAGCTAGATAGGGGCCAAAAGGTTGGTCCACATGTGCTTAAGATGGTGGAACATGTTGACACTCTAGATCGTCTAGGGGTCAAGATTCCTAAGAAGCTAGCGGTTGGCCGCATCCTTCACTCACTTCCTCCCAAGTTTGCCCAAGCTAGGGCAAACTATAACATGCATGGCATGGATAAGAGCTTTCACGAGCTCCATGCTCTCCTTACCCAAGTCGAAAGGGATATGGAAGCAAGTGGGAGTGAGCAAAAGGATGTTCTTTCAATGAGATTGAAGAACTTAAAGCTAGGGGTTCAAAAGGGGAAGGGAAAAGCCAAAGCCCAATTTAAGAAGCAAGGAAAGGGAAAGGGCAAAGCTATTATGAATAGCAATGCCAAGGCTAAGGGTAAGAAGCACGCCGAAGCCGAATGCTTTTATTGTAAAGGCAAGGGACATTGGAAACGCAATTGTCCCAAGTATTTGAAGGATAAGAAGGACGGATGTGTGACACCGTCAGGTATAATCCTCTCTTCTCTCTATATGATAGATATTAACTATGCTTGCACTTCCACTTGGGTATTTGATACTGGATGTGGTTCTCACCTTTGTAATCACTTGCAGGGGCTGAAGGACGTGCGAGCACTAGCCAAGGGTGATGTGGACCTACGAATGGGGAATGGAGCAAGAGTTGCCGCCGTCTCCGTAGGAACTTATGTATTAACCTTAGCTAGTGGTCTTGAGTTGTATTTAAATAATTGTTATTTTGTACCCTCCTTGACTAAGAACATTATCTCCATTTCCGTACTTGACGCGGAGGGTTTCTCTTTTGTAATCAAGAACAATAGTTGTTCGTTTTCTTTTAATGATGTGTTTTATGGTAAAGCCATCTCTATTGGAGGTATTTATGTTCTTGATAATGTTAATGAAATATATCATGTAGAAAGCAAGAAGCTCAAATTAGGTGAACCTAATCAATCATACCTTTGGCATTGTCGTTTAGGTCATATAAACGAACGACGCATAAAGAGACTTGTTTCAACGAAACTTCTCAAACCATTTGATTACGAATCTTATGGTGAATGCGAATCTTGTCTTTTGGGCAAGATGACTCGTGCTCCTTTTACGGGAAAAGGGACACGAGCAAGTGAAGTATTAGGCCTTATACATACCGATGTATGTGGCCCAATGACTCTCCAAGCTAGAGGTGGTTACAAGTACTTCATTACTTTTACCGACGATTTAAGTAGATATGGATACGTCTACTTAATGAGGCATAAGAGTGAAGCTTTTGAAAAGTTCAAAGAGTTTCAACATGAAGTGGAAAACCAATTGAATAAGAAGATAAAAACCTTACGATCCGATCGTGGTGGTGAATATCTAAATTATGAATTTGATTCACACCTAAAAGATTGCGGTATAGTATCACAATGGACTCCTCCTGGAACACCTCAATTAAATGGTGTGTCTGAAAGGAGAAACCGAACTTTATTAGATATGGTTCGGTCGATGATGAGTCTTACAGAGCTTCCTGACTCATTTTGGGGATTTGCCATCTTAACCGCAATATTTTCACTAAATCGTAGCCCGACTAAAGCAGCCAATAAAACTCCATATGAGATATGGAAAGGAAAGGTTCCTTATTTGTCGTTTATGAAAATTTGGGGTTGCGAGGCGTTTGTTCATGAGAAGTCTAATGACAAGCTCGCACCCAGATCCGACAAATGTTATTTTGTAGGATACCCTAAGGAGACTCGTGGATATTACTTCTACAACCGTCATGAGGACAAAGTGTTTGTGTCTCGTGATGCTGTCTTTCTAGAAAGCGATTTCGTTTCTAAAAGGCAGAGTGGGAGAAAATTCGAACTTGATGAAGTTCGAGAGCCACAAACCGAAAATGAAGTGGAGGAAAACGTTCCCTCCTCGTCTGAAACGGTTATTGTCCCTAGAAGGTCAGGTAGAATTAGTTTTCAACCTGATCGTTACCTTGGATGTATCGAGGGAGATGGTGATTTATTACTTTTTGAAAGTGATGAACCCACAACCTACAAGTCGGCCGTTTCTAGTCCCAACTCCACGCATTGGCTTGAGGCCATGCAATCCGAAATGGATTCTATGTACGAAAATCAAGTATGGGACTTGGTAGACTTACCTGAGAAGGTGCGACCTCTTCAGTGCAAGTGGATCTACAAGATCAAGAATGGCATAGATGGACATATTGATGTCTACAAAGCTAGATTGGTGGCAAAAGGCTTCACTCAAGTTCATGGTTTACACTATGACGAAACTTTTGCCCCAGTCGCTATGCTTCGATCCATTAGGATTCTCTTAGCGGTTGCCGCATTTTATAACTATGAAATTTGGCAAATGGATGTCAAAACCGCCTTCTTGAATGGGATTCTAGAAGAGGAAGTGTACATGACACAACCTGAAGGTTTTGAGGATAAATCCAACCCTAAGAAGGTATGCAAACTTAAGAGATCCATTTATGGTCTTAAGCAAGCATCAAGGAGTTGGAATCATCGCTTCGATCATGTAATTAAACAAAATGGATTCACTCGAAGTGTCGAGGAACCATGTTTATACATGAAGTTTAGTGGGAGCAAAGTTACTTTCCTTATCTTGTATGTGGATGACATACTTCTCATTGGGAATGATATACCAATGCTTACTTCTACCAAGGAGTGGCTTGGGAAACATTTCCAGATGAAGGATTTGGGAGAGGCACAACGCATTTGGGTATCCGGATCTATAGAGATAGATCCAAGAGGATACTAGCATTAAGTCAAGAAGCTTATATAGATAAGATTCTTGATCGGTTCAAAATGAAAGACTCTAAGAGAGGCTTTCTTCCAATAGGTCATGGTATCACTCTGAGTAAATCCCAGAGTCCTACCGTCACCGAGGAGATTGAACGCATGAAGTTGATCCCTTATGCTTCAGCAGTTGGGTCAATCATGTATGCTATGATGTGCACTCGCCCTGACGTCGCCTATGCTTTGAGCATGACGAGTCGTTATCAAGCCAATCCAGGTGAGAGTCACTGGATAGCCGTAAAGAACATCCTTAAGTACTTACGAAGGACTAAAGATTCGTTCTTGGTGTTTGGAGGAGAGACTGAGTTGCGTGTAAAGGGTTACACGGACGCTAGTTTCCAAACTGATAGGGATGATTTAAAATCCCAATCCGGCTATGTCTTTATGTTGAATGGAGGAGCCGTTTGCTGGAAGAGCTTCAAGCAAAGCGTGACTGCGGATTCTACAACAGAAGCTGAGTACCTCGCGGCATCAGAGGCTGCAAAGGAAGCTGTGTGGATTCGGCAGTTCTTGGAAGGACTAGGAGTAGTCCCTACTGCCACAGATCCCATCACGATGTATTGTGATAACAGTGGGGCTATCTTTCAAGCAAAGGAGCCCAAGTCTAGTAACAAGTCTAGACATGTACTTAGGAAATACCATGTAATTAGAGATTACGTGGAGAGGAAGGAAATAGATGTATGTAAGGTTGGGACAGACGATAACATCGCTGATCCTCTAACCAAGCCTCTTACAAAGGCTAAACATGACAGTCATGTCGTCTCAATGGGATTAAGACGAGTTCCTGAATTCCTCTAGATTATGTGATATGTAATAATTGAATGTTGTATCAATGTTTACATATATGATAATTGCATTCATTGTTCGAGTTTTATATGAGCTCTTTTATTTAGTATTGACTAAATTTTATTACTTTGTTTTATCCGAATTGGTTATAAGAAAGGTTGAACCCAATTCAAGTGAACATGATGAACTTAGTAATTGTCCCTAGTCATTTGCATAAGGTGACGTCTCGCAATGACTAGATTGTAAGTCGATCGATGGTTGGTTCAGCACCATGGAGTCATGGAGATGACTGATCGTTTACATAGACAGACTGTAGAGACACTCTGTCGGACAGTGACCATGATAGAGTCCCTTATCAAAATTGTTGAAGCCTGGTCGTGGCGGGGATTTCTATTATATTCCTATGAGTCGATTCTTTAGACTGGCGACCATTTACCTGAGTCGGTGTATTTTCCGATTGACTTTGGTTTTTGTCCTAGGTCGTGCCGTGAAAGGAGGCCGATGGGCATCTACTGGGTCATGGTGATTTGCATTATACAGTGTAAGTTGGGTCAACAGGAATTGTCCACCCACGTTGGGTATTAACATCTTCGGGCCACTCGAGGAGTAGTGACTGGAAATGCGTGGCCACGCTCGGAAGAGATCTATGGTAGATTTTCCGGTCAGACAGTTACTCTCCAGATCGAGAAAACCACTCAATTTATTTTTCCAATCGCAAGTGCGACCTGAAAGACACCTTGCGATGAGTGGGAGGATGTGACGCTAAAGTGACAAGAGAATTGGTAGCACACAACTTGTCGAGACAAGTGGGAGATATTGTGGGAGTAGGAGTCCTCCGCAATAGTGTGGCTACATGCACAACTTGTATCGGACAAGTGGGAGATTGTTGGAGCAAGTGTCCTCCACAATAGTGCATTTATATTATAAATCTCATTTTGGAATATTAGTGGGATGACTAGTATTTTGATACTCCACGTCAGTTGATTAACGTAAATCGATAACGGTCAGCTGACTAGAGTTAGACGTTATTGTCGTATGACGGCGGTAATCAACTGACCCCTTTCGGTCACACCTATAGGATGAGACCCAAACAGAAATCTAATTATTTGTATACGATACATATTAATTAGTACTTTATATATATATTTGATATATGTTTAGTTACGAGAGTTAATTATTGGAAATTGAGTTACGAACTCATTCCGGATAAGTTTATTAGTCAATTATACGATAATTGACTGAATAAATTTTACGTCTTATTTTAATACGATTAAATAAGATTTAATTTAATGATTAATAGTTAATTCATTAAATTAGTTGAGGTTATGCATATACTTTGAGGTAGAGGTGATTAGTTAATTATATTTACAAGGAGTTGTAAAATAATCTAACTAGCATTGTGGGACCCATTATATATTGATATAATGATATAATATCACTTAAAAGTTAAGTGTATATTATTTATTAATTTGAGTCATATAATTGTTATATGATCAAATTAACCCTTAATTATACAAGATAATTAAACATATGATTATAAGTATTTGTGGGACAAATATCAAAAATCAAAATGGACCATATGTCACTAGTGGAGGCCGGATTATTGTAGTGTACAACATGATGATTGTTGTTGCTTGTTTTACACTACAACATGTGATCATGTCATGTTTATGACACATGATCTTAGTCTTATTCACTACTACACTCAAAGCTATTTGCATGTGAATATTTTAAGCAAAATAAGAGGCCTATTAGGCTTACTTGGCCGGACCCTTTGGTCCTTAAAATGAACAATTTTGTTGTTCATTTTAGTTACTTGTTCATTCTTGTTTTGCATACTTATCTCACTAAAATCCTCATCTCTCTAAAACCTCTCTAATACTAATATTTTCCTATTACTAGAGTAGTAATAAAATCTAATATTAGTTCATTTTTCACTTGTGTTTTCTAGTCAAAAACCAAGTGATTAGTTTGGGTTTTCTCTTGGGTGCTTCTAAAAGGAGGTCTTCTAGTTTGAAGATTACAAGGAGGATCATCTATTTCTTTCTAGCACAAGAACAACAAGAAAGGTGTTTCTTGTTGTGCCCATAAAAACCGAAATTTCCCAATGTAAGGAAATTTCTTCTTACTTTTTATTATGCATTTTAATTTGCATGCATGCTACATAGATCTTTATTAAACACTAAATTAACAAGTAATTTAGTAACTAATTAGAGGAGTCTAATTAGGGTCTATGAACTTTCAGGTGTAGTATCTGGGGAAGTCTAGCAAGGCTAGGTAATATCTCCAAAAATGACTACCCTAAGGTATTCAGGGCCTCAATAAGTTCATCCTGGTTGATTCTTTATGACTGACAGAGAAGAGTAGCACTAACAGTAAACTGAATTTCGCGAAGTAATGAACTTATAGGTCTAGCCTGATTCTTGAATATCCTTCTATTTCTTTCAGTCCACAGAGCATGAACAGTAGCAGCAATGCTTGCATATGCCAAGCTTTTCCTACATCATTTACTTTTGCTTTTGTGAATCCATACAAGTAAGTCTCTTAGCTGAAAAGTAGAAGAAGTTAAACCAGTCCATCTTGCAACGACATAAGACATCTATTGTCATTTAATCATTTTCTTCGTCTCTTTCTTTTTCATCTCCATCTTTTTTTTCAAATATTTGTCTTAATAAATATAGGTGTACATCTTACCTTAAGATTAGTGTTATTTAAAAAATTCTAGGATGCTAACCATAAAATGACCATCAATTTAACTTGAAGGCATAAATAAATAAATGGTATATTACTAGTTAATTTAACAATAAATAATGTGAAATGGTCTCACAATGTGAGACAATTCATACTATATGAAAAGACAACTTGTATATTAGCGTTAAATGAATAAGTTATTTCACATATAAAAGTTCGATGATTTCACCAATCCTTATTTATTAAAGGAAGGACCACAGAGCTGATGTGTCATTAATTAACTGTAAATTACCCCACCCACGTTCATGGATGAAAGTTCAAAAAGCCATATTTTCTACTAAATTACCCCACCCACGTTCATGGATGAATTTAATTTATTTGAAAAGAACTACTCTGCCAATAATTAATTACCAGCTACAAATATTATCATTAATTAACTGTAAAAAAAATTAGTCAGGTGATAGAATAAAATATAGTGATACATAAAAATAACAAATTTATGATATATACTCCGTATAATTTAATGTTAGAATTACTCTTTATATTTCAAGTGACTATATATATAATCACTCTAATGAATGCTGGTAATTTATTAATTTTTTAAACAATAAGCGAATTAATTTTTCATAAAAAAAAAATTAGAAAAACAAAAAATGAAAATGTTAAATAAAATCTACAATATTGGTATTTTAAGAAAAATATACACTGCTACTTTCAAATAAGAGTCTTCTTTGACATCTTGCATGCTTTGATGCTTTGAAGCTTCAAGATGATGTCGATGGCGATTTGGATGACATGGAAGAAGGTATTTTGGCAGCTATTTTTGTTATTCTGGAATTGGCAACATAAAACAAGCAAAAATTGAATGTTTATTAGTTTATTAGTTTTTGTTTTAATTGAATAAGAAATAGGGGAGATGAAATGAGAGAAGCAGCTTTAGGGGGAGAGAAGAGTTGTCATTAGGGTATATATATAGAGTTAGCATCCTGTGAGTCCACCTTCTTAGGTGAGTATGGTCCTATGAATAAGGACCATTAGATTAAAAGATCCAACAGCTCTCGTTGAACCACGTGGACAAATTTCAATTGAAACCAAAAGAGAGTATTATAAAAGAGAGAATTTATAGAAATTTTTGACATAATCACAATTTTTTTCTCTCTCTAAAACCGTCGGTCTCTCTCTAAAGCGCGCATTAATTCAGCCTTTAATTCTTCAAAACAACTACAATAATCACATTAAAATCAAGTTGATATCTTCAGTAAATCTTCTCTAATTCTTCAGAAACTTCCGAATAATGAAGAGGTATCAACATCAATTAGGTTTAATGATATGTAATAACTGCTAACTTTATGTTTGAATTTGTGTTGCGTGCTATTGATTTCCGTGTTCTTCGTGTTTAGAGATTTATTGTTGTTCCTGTTGTTATTTTTTTTTTTATTATAAGCATTGATTTGAAGAAATTTTTAATTGATTTAGGGTTAATATTTTGCATGTTGTTGCTGTTCAAAAGTATTAGGTTTAATTTGAGTATTTCTGTTGTTGATGTTCAATTATTAATTGATGAAATCAATTCTCGTTTTTGTTTTCTTAGAAATTGAGAAATTATCTTTTTCTAGGTTTTACCTAAAAATTAGGTTTAATGATTTGTAGTAACTGCTTACTTAATGTTTGATTTTGTGTTGCGTGCTATTGATTTCCGTGTTCTTCGTGTTTACAGATTTTAGGCAAAAACATGTTCTTACTAATAATAATAAAATCAGAAACTAAGTATTTTCTGCAACTTTTTTAGCACCATAGTTTTCAAAGAGTAGCAATGTTACTGTAAACATAGTAACAAATTTTCTGCAACAAAAGAGCGTAACTATGTTACAATAACGATGGTACTGTAACAGTGTTACTCTTATTCTTTTTCATTGAAGTTTTTACTGGTATAGTGTATATGTTTCATCCGCGAAATAGTATTCGACGATGTTGTTACTGTTATACTGTAGCTATTACTGTTATGCTGTTACTAATCGTATGATGTTGGTTTTAAAAAAACGTTTTCAGGAAAGGAGACTTGCTGAAGGAATCAGCTATTCCAAAGAAGACCAAGAAGCCACCATCAGATAACACACCAACCAAGAAGGCACAGACAGAGAAAATGCCAAAGGCAACAACAGAGAAGCCGGTGATAGAGTCTAAGGAGGCTCCTACAAAGAAGGCACCTTCTGAAAAGGCATCTAAGGGACCTAAGGCAACACAAACACCTACAAAGAAGGTGTTGCCTACAGAAAAGGTTCAGACAAAGAAGGCATCTAAGCCACCGGCAAAAGATACCAAGAAGGCAGTAAAGGCGTCAACACACCAAACTAATAATGCACAAGAAACAGGAGAAAAAAAGGTTCCCAAGCCTCTGAAGGAAAAGACACTGAAAGTGCCAGCAGAAAAGGCACCAAAGGAGCCTGTGCCAAAGCTGTCAGCACAAAAATTGCATATGTTGCCTAAAATAACAAAGGCTTCAACTGACAAGGAAGCAATTGGCAAAACAGCAAAGCTGCCATCAAATGTTACTGTAACAAAAGACGTCACACCCTTGAAAACAGCTGCAAAGAAGATGCCCACCGAAAAAACGCCAATAAAACAAACTGAAACGAGAAAAAGTGACCAACAGCAGACCAAAAAGGCATTGAAGACTCCTTTGAAGACACCAGAGAAAAAGGTGGTAACCACACCAGTGAAGAAGGTTGAACCAAGTAATGTGGTGTCAGCGAAGAAGATGTCAGCGCCAAAGAAGACAATATCAAAACCAGCTGAAAAGGAAACAACTGAGATAAAGAAGGCAGTGCCAAAAGGAGGCAAGAAGGTTACTACTGCAAAGGCAATACCAACAAAGGTCCTGTCAAAAAAGAAGGTAACAGAGACAAAGAAAAAAAAACGACAGCAGCAAAAAAGAGACCCAGAAATAAGGTAACGATATCGGACAATGAAACAGATGAGGATTATGAGGAGTCTGATGAGTCAGGCAGTGAATCTAAAATGACAATTAAGAAGGCGAAGACAGAAAAAGGTTTGATGCTGGTGAAGTCTGTGAAGGAAATTAAAGCAAAAGAAGAAGAAGTTATCTCGAAAAAGTATGTAACTATGTTAAACCAACGTTGAATATATTACCCTGCAAAAATTGTCACAAAGTATCTCTTTTACCGTAACTGTGTTACTGTGTTGTTCCAATATATTGTTAAAAATATTATGTTTAAAGTATCAATGTCCCTGTAACGTTGTGACAGTAACCTTGTGACAGTATCAATGTCCCTGTAGCGTGAAACATTGTTATTTTAATCTTATATGGTGCTAATATAGAATTTTTATGACAGGCCGGATAAATACAATAACAGATGCGGGGCTCAGTCATTAGTCGATGTTATGGCGAAGCTATCTGGACAACAAAAGAGGGCTGTTCGCGAAATTGGGTTTGGGGGACTACTGCATATGGAGATAACAGTAGTGCCGAAAGGCCTAATTGACCTCCTTATTGAGGCTTTTGATGATGAAAGCTACAAGGTCAAAGTTTCTGATACAAAGGAGTTTGTCCTCTCACACTTTGACGTGCACGACATGTTTAAACTTCCGATTGAGGGTAATGATGTAGAGCTGACCACGACTGGTCGCTCGGCGTTGACTGAGGATACTGTTTTAAAACAGAAATGGAGAAAGAAGTTCAACATCAATGGTAATGAGAACATACCACTTAATATGGTCTCAAAGTGGTTTACGGATAATAAGGGTGCTTGTGGTGATGAGTTCAAGCAGGTGTTTGTTCTGTATGCACTATCTACATTTTTATCACCGACACCAAAATATTCTGTTGATTTCAAGTTGTTGAAGGCGGTGGAAGATGTTAAGAAGATCAAACAATATAACTGGTCCAAGTATGTCATGGAAAAGTTAGCTGAGGGCATTCGAGCGTTGAAGATGGGAGGGAAAAATCTATGTGGGTGTATCGTAGTGCTCATTATTGCCTACCTTCACCGGTTTGAGTTCAATGGTGAAATCCAGCCTACCGAGTTACCTCTGATCAAACACTGGTCAGATACAAAGCTTTTAAAAAGAGTGAACGAAGAGGCAAGGCTCGGTTATCTAGGGGACGGTGACATGACAGAAACAGACTACCCAATCTGTGAACACTCTGGATTGCCTTTTGAAGGTATAAAAGACTATTTACTGATACTGGTGTCACAGTTACTAATACTATTACAGTAACATTATTACAGTAACGTTATTACTGTATCTTTGTAACAACATTAATATGTTGCTGAATTTCAAAAATGCAGATCCTGAGCAGTGTGAGGAGGACAAAGCTGAGGTTTTTTGTCATAAAGATGATGAGGGAAGGGATTGCATATTGATGGAGAAGTTTCCTGGCATTGAAACAGATGACGAGTTGAAGCAAAAAGCTCTTGATGTGAGTGGTTTTCGTAATTAATTTCTGTAACCTTGTTATTATATTTGAACTTGATTTCTAATTTTTTTTCCTGTTGTGTATCTGCTTAGGATACACATCTGATGCTGCTTATGATTAAAAGGGATTCAGACCTCGTTCACCAGTCAATTCTGCAACGATTGGCAGTGTTCGAAACAAAGAAGGCTGGGAAGTCAGTGATAAAGCCTATCTACCGTAGTTATACAGATGACGTGGTCAGAAAGGCTGAAGCATTGAAGAGGAGAGCCAATGACTTTCCAGTATTTACAAGTTCAAAAAGCAGTAAAAAGTTGAAAGCATTTCCAAGCCCGAAAGTTCGTGAAACTACTGCTGTTGGAGACTCGGAAAGGTCCAACTCCATTGTTTCTGAGGTCTTAGAAGATTTAAAAAGCAAGAAATATCATCATTTTGCAGTGGAGGATGAAATCAAAGATGATGACAATGCTGAGGACAAGACTGGTGAAAGTACAGAAGATGAGGGGGATGGCGAGGAAGACAATGATGACAATGATGACAATGACGATGATGACGTTGATAAACATGAGGGTTATGCAAAAGAGGTTGACAAAAATGAGATGAGTGAAGGGGATGCTGATGAAGAGGCTGATGAAGATGAGGCTGATGAAGACAAGGCTAATGAAGAGGCTGCTGAAGACGAGGCTGATGAAGACGTGGCTAATGAAGAGGAGGAGGACAATAGAGACCAGGCTGCTGAAGAAGTGGATATCAATGAAGAGGATGAGGGTGAAGGGGAAGGGGAGGAAGAGGAGGGTGAGGAAAAGCAGGGTGACGAAGAGGAGGTAAATGATGATGAGGAGGCTGATGATGGCGAAACTGAGAAGAGGAATGATGATGATGAATCTGATGAAGAAGAAACAGGTGACGGTGATGAAGATGACAGTGCTGGTGCTGATGAAGATGGTGATGAAGATGGAAGTGCTGATGGTAATGAAGAAGAAACAAGTGAGGGTGGTGAAAATTCTACTGGCGAGGCAGATGAAAAAGCAACAGGTAAAGGCAAATTAGTAACATTGTTACTGTATTGATGTTACACTTACATATGATAATTATTGATATTCAATTACTGTTGATACAGATGAAAGGGAATATGATGACGAAGAAGAAGAAAGACGTGGATGTGATGACAAAGAACCCGGTGATGATAAACCGACCGGTAAAAGAGAAGAGGAAGACGCTGATGATAAAGACGAAAAAGTGGAGGGCACTGGTGATGCCAAAGAAGAAGATGCCACTGCTGATGGCAATGAACAAGGTGAGGAGGAGGAAGCTGATGATAAAAATGAGGAAGATGCTTCAACTGAGGGCAATGGGGAAAACAATGTTACAGCGGAAGAAGAAGATGTGGATGAGAAAATTGGTGAGGAAGATGTAAAATCCGGGGATGGGGATGTTGAGACTGCTGAAGATGCTACCAGTCAGGGCAGTCAGGTTGGATATGGAGATGATGATGACGATTCAGTTGATATAGTTGACGACGGTGGTGAAGTTGACTATGTTGACGATTGTAGCAGCGAGGTCTTGTTGCCCGATTCTGAGGAACTAACAGGTGACAGGTATCTGTTACATTCAGATTCAACTGAAGAGTGGATGCGCATAATGGATCCCTGTTATGGCTGCACATTAGATTGTGGTGAACCGACATTGGATCTAATACTCGTGTCCAGCACTATGATTGAGCATGAGCAGTTGATGAAGCCTGTGCTTTCGTTAAGGAAGGAAATAATTGATTATTGTTTCCTTCACGATGATGATGACCTGGAAAAGTCGTAAGTTGTCTGTTTATTTATTTACAACGCAAGGCTTTATTGAATATGTTACAGTATTAAATTTACTTTTGTTTTTAAGGAGTTTTTACGCTACATCGTTACTGTAATAACGTTACTGTAACATCGTTACTCTTTAAAAAGATTTTGGTGAATAATCTTCCAATTTATATAACAGGCAAAGGCTGGCTACCTATGGATTAAATAACTTCTTATCAAGGGAAGATATAATGTCATTAGCTCCTTCAAATCTTATAGTTACACATGTGATTGAATGTTGGTCAGTCATGCTAAATGAAATGACATTTCGGAAGTTAGCAAGTGATAGACTTCCAGGATATTCTTGGGCCTGAACCATGCCGTAAGTTATTACTAACAACTCTGGTAAAATTGAATTTATCGATGCTTACTTTAATGTGTGCATCTATTTTTTTAGAGACCCTTGGAGAGTTTACTTGCTCCAAAAAATGTTAGTGTGACATATTTGCGAGAAGAAGTTTTGCAGTCCTTCAAACACTGGAGCAAAATGTGCATGAATCCACTCCATTTTGACAGTGAAATGGTAACAGTGTTACAGATAATATTTTTTTCTTTTCTCAGTCTGAAAAGAGTATGAAACTGTTTATCTAATACATGTCATTGCAGATCTTCATTCCTCTCATCCTTGAGAAGCACTTTTTTTGTGCTTGTATAAATTTCATTTCAAAGAAGGTTGATTATCTCGACAACAAACAGTACTATGCCAGGTCGCGAAAAGTAAAGATGGCAAGGATAGCTGTAAGTCTCCTCTACTTTTATACTAATTATTGACTTAAATGATTTAAACAGTCACTACAGTAACGATGTTACTTTTTTATGTTAGACAAATATTATGGGCAAGTTTTTGATCCAGCTTGGTATTGAAAAAGGTTCTGAATTGGAAAGTTACCCAATTCAGAACGTCAAGTTCAAATGGCAGAACAATGACTATAACGTGGACTGCGGCTGCTTCATGATGTTGCACTTGATGTTCTACACGGGGACAGTCTTTGATTGTGGCCTGAATGACGCACAACAAAGAATACTGTACCGTGCTGAAATATGTGTGACACTGGTCCTTAGTGACTTGAATGAATCGCGGGATGACGTTCTCACTAAAATTTTAGAATTCAACAAAACAAGGGGGGAGTTGAAGGAAAAACTGCTGCACCAAAGGAAGGAGGAAGAGGTGATGTTGTTGGCTCTAGAGACAGTTAAAGAAGCAGTTATGTTGGCAAAGGAGGAACGTGGTGAGAAGGATATTCGTTCATGTATCAAGGGGGTGAGGAAAAAGTCGGTTGCTCATAAACCCTCGAAAAAGAAGGTTACTTTTAAATTACCTGAAGTAGGCGAGGAGGTAAAAATGAAATCCCTTGATGATGCTGATATGGGATGTTCTCTACACTGTGGTCCTATTGACAATGACTTATTCCTAGTGTCTGAATTTATAAGAATAAATCAGACACTATTGTCGACCACATCTAATCTCAGAAGGGAAGTACTTGATTATGCATTCATCAATGATGACTATCCGGAGAAAAGGTATCAAGTATTTTTTAATTGTGGACTATTAATTTAGCTTAAAATCCACCTGTTGCAATGTTGTTACTGTAACACTGATACTGTTACATTGTGACGGTAACCCTTTTGACTGTGTAGAATATTGACTTATCTCGTCTATGATGTAACAGTGAAACCCTCGCTGTCTTTAGAGGAACAATGAAGTTAACAAGAGAAGATCTCCTCTCGGTACAGCCAAAATTTCATACAAAGGAGATTGTGGTAGAATGTTGGTCTCTCCTCTTAAATCAAATTAAGTACAGCAGAACACGCTCGCGCGTGAAGGCTCCAGTTTCACTGTACTTTGGAATACTTCACATGGTAAGCCTTTCGTTTAACACGTTTTGTTCAAGCCAATTCGAAAATATGGTGTAACAACTTCAAATTAATCTCTGTTTTGTGATACAGAATCTTTTAAATGCTGTGATGCAAGAGGAAAGTGACCCAGAAGAACTGGTAACAGAATTGTATGAATATTGGGAGAATTTTTTAAAGTTGTCAAACAGGGTAACTGGCATACTTGACGCTGACCTCATTTTCTTTCCTTGTAAAGCCGACAATCACTACTTTTGCGTCTGTATTAACTTTGTTAATGATGAGGTTAGTGTCCTCGACAATCAATCATATGCAGAATGGGAGTCCTCGAAAACTTATCAGATTGCAAAGGCAGTAGTAAGTCCATTGAGAATTTTGCCTTATTTTTTCAATAAATTTTTAAGGTAACGGTTTTACACCGTAAAAATTTGATGGACTTTTTTTTGTTTTCAGACTTCTTGCTTAGTTGACTATATGGACAGTAATGGCGACCAGAGGGTAGAAGATTTGATCCATTTCGATGTTGTAAATGTTAAGTTTGAGTGGCAGTCACGGATTTCCAATGATGAAGAGTCGGCATGTTTCCTTATGATGACTGTTGCCAACTTTATGGGACTGACGTTTCGATTTAAACTTGAAAGCAAGTTAGCTCGCCGGGCATATTGTGCACAAATAGTTGGGTGTTTGCTATTAGCTGACATCAATGAAATAAGGACAGAGTTGTTGGAAGCTGTGCAGGTTTTCAAGGGAAAAAAGAAGATTATTTGGCCTGACCTACAAGTAAGGAGAAAAGCTCTTAAAGAAAAGAAAGGTAACACAACTGAAGATGAACAGGAGGACAGAGATGAAGAGGTTCAGGAGGCACCGAAAAAGATCAACACCGAGTTGCCTATCCTTCGTCCTAGATTCATAAACAAGTGATGATGTTGTGTTTTTATTATGAACAATGTGAATGTAAAACTATTACTACGTTGCTGTATTTTCATTATGAACCTTGTGTCTTTTTTACAGTATGCTTGTAATAGTGTCTATGTAACACTGTTACAGTAGCTGTAAAACCTTATGTATGTGACAATGATTTTAATATAGTAGTATTTGTGTTTGTTAAAACGCAATTACAGTATTTTGTTTTTGTTAGTTGCACAACAAATTATCATCTCAATTAAAAGTGCTAAGATTAAGAAATATTTGGGTGACTTGTTAACTGAAGATCAGGTGTATTTAAAATACGTATTAGAGATTTGTTCTAAATTATAATGATTCATGTTACTGTATCAATGTGACAGTTACAGTAGCGTGCACGTAATACTGTAACTGTCAGTTTATTTTTTTTTTAATCATTGTGAATAGCAGTTTAAATGCAACGTGGAGAGCAGTTAATTGCAACATGAGCAGTTAATTGCAACGTGGAGAAGGTAAGATGAACAGTTTATTGAAAGGTTAACCATTTGAATTACAAAACAAAACTGTTTATATTCCAAAAACACTATAAATACTCTCATAAGTTTTCAGTTTTTTAACATTCCTCTAAAAAAACAAATAAAGCCAAAAAAAGAAACAAGAAGTTTTCCTTACTTGCAAAGGTTTCCATTCTTTTTTTTTTTGTTCTTTTAGTTAAAATATTTCGAGTGCTTTATATGCACTAATTTACCTTGCTAACTGTTTAATGACTCTTATTTAATCGTTTTAATCGTGTCTAACTGTTTTAATAACCTTGCTAACTGTTTTAATCGTTTTCATATTACTGTAATGGCGTTACTTTAGTAACAATGCTACAGTTATGTTTTTTATAATTTATTTTGTGTTCACTGATGCAGAAAGAAGGCGTCCAAAAAATGGATCAGATACAGAAAATGCTTGCAGATACCCAATTCGACCTAAAAGAAGCAGTTGGTCAAAGAGATGCATTTCATGAGGAACTTATCCCAGCCCTTGCTAGGCTAGAAGAAATTGAAGAACGTGAAGAAGCGCTTTACCAAAAATTCGAGCAGATGAAAAGAAAGAATGAAGATAATGAAGCGCATCTGAAATTTTTGGAGGCTGAGAAAGTCTCTATTGCTAGGCAACTAGAAATAGCAAAAGACAACAAATACAACGAAGCTGATATGGATCGCCAGTTTCTTCTAGGTGTTACTGCTTTAAGGGAGGCATATACTAAAGCCAACCCTTCCATTTATGTAGATTGGCCTGTGGTTGTGAAGGCTATGGAAATGATGGAGGGTTACAAAAAAAGTCTTAAGGAAGAACTGCTAGAAGGTGAAAGCAGTGTCCATGGTCCTGTCAACAAACGCCCCAAAAGGGCCTAAGTAATGTTGTTACAGTTTTAGGGTTAAGTAAGGCTAAGGGTTTATTTCATTTTATGTTCCAAGTAAAAAACTATGTTTCTTTTGTTTGTTTGTAATTTCATTTTATGTTCCAAGTAATGTTGTAATTTCCTAAGTAATGAAATTTGCTTTTTTTTATTAATCAGATTAATGCTAATATTGATTGTGCGAGAATTTATGAAAAAGAAACACTAATGAAGTGCCAGTAACAGTAATACATATACAGTATGCGTGATACAGTATCAACATTTATGACTGCAACGTCGCATTTAAAAGCAAACTATCCTAAAGAGAACAAACATTAGTATAAAGATGGTACAGTCATTTGATAATAATGTCATTCATTTAAGAGGGGAACATCGTATTTAAAACGGAACGGAAAAGGGTTTAGGGTTGGATTAGGCGTCACCGCTTCGCGGAGCCGCCTAATCCAACCCTAAACCCTTTTCCTTATAATAGTAATTCGTAATGCAAAAGCAAAAACTAAACCCTAGGAGGGGACGAGTGATACCCTGTCGTGGCCGACATTAAAAGAGTGTAATGACTAACCTAAAACGAGGACGGAAAAGGGTTTAGGGTTGGATTAGGCGTCACCGCTTCGCGGAGCCGCCTAATCCAACCCTAAACCCTTTTCCTTATAATAGTAATTCGTAATGCAAAAGCCAAAACTAAACCCTAGGAGGGGAAGAGTGATACCCTGTCGTGGCCGACATTAAAAGAGGGTAATGACTAACCTAAAAAGAGGACGGAAAAGGGTTTAGGGTTGGATTAGGCGTCACCGCTTCGCGGAGCCGCCTAATCCAACCCTAAACCCTTTTCCTTATGATGAGGACGGAAAAGGGTTTAGGGTTGGATTAGGCGTCACTGCTTCGCGGAGCCGCCTAATCCAACGACCCTAAACCCTTTTCCTTATAATAGTAATTCGTAAAGCAAAAGCCAAAACTAAACCCTAGGAGGGGACGAGTGATACCCTGTCGTGGCCGACATTAAAAGAGGGTAATGACTAACCTAAAAAGAGGACGGAAAAGGGTTTAGGGTTGGATTAGGCGTCACCGCTTTGCGGAGCCGCCTAATCCAACCCTAAACCCTTTTCCTTATGATGAGGACGGAAAAGGGTTTAGGGTTGGATTAGGCGTCACCGCTTCGCGGACCGCCTAATCCAACCCTAAACCCTTTTCCTTATAATAGTAATTCGTAATGCAAAAGCCAAAACTAAACCCTAGGAGGGGACGAGTGATACCCTGTCGTGGCCGATATTAAAAGAGTGTAATGACTAACCTAAAAAGAGGACGGAAAAGGGTTTAGGGTTGGATTAGGCGTCACCGCTTCGCGGAGCCGCCTAATCCAACCCTAAACCCTTTTCCTTATAATAGTAATTCGTAAAGCAAAAGCCAAAATTAAACCCTAGGAGGGGACGAGTGATACCCTGTCGTGGCCGACATTAAAAGAGGGTAATGACTAACCTAAAAAGAGGACGGAAAAGGGTTTAGGGTTGGATTAGGCGTCACCGCTTTGCGGAGCCGCCTAAACCAACCCTAAACCCTTTTCCTTATAATAGTAATTCGTAATGCAAAAGCAAAAACTAAACCCTAGGAGGGGACGAGTGATACCCTGTCGTTGCAATATGAACGTAGACGAGAAAACTGATATTGTTACTATAACAAATCTTGGTACGTAGAAAAATATATGAGTCTTTAACAGCGTGTACTGCAGTTGAACAGAACTACATTGTTCCAAATTCAATTTATTGAATCGTAAGTAACTGTAACAAGGTGAACTGTAACAGCTTAACTGTAACGCATTACAGTATTGTACTACTTCTTTGTTGTAGTTGATTTTGCTGCAGCTTCATCAGCAATGCGAAGAGGACAAGTTCTTTTGTCATGGTCAGATTTTTTATTGCAGTACGCACACAGTCTCTTTGGTTTTGCTGCCTTTGCAATGGATTGTTCTTTTGCCGAGGTCAATCTTTTTCCGCTACCCTTGTTGTGTGCTTTTATTGGTGGCAGAACAGTTATCTCGGATGAGGCAGTGCAACCCAACAACATCTCAATTTCTTGTTCTTTTGTAAGTTGTGGAACATTGAGCGAGAATTTCTCCCGGAACTGAACAAGAAGTGTAGCTAACTCATCCATGTGATCATCTTCCAAAGTATTGAGAACGTTAACTGTTGCATTGAATTCTGCCCAAAGTTTCCACAAATTAGTCTTACCAGAGTGAGCCATATCAGAATCCTCGATGATATTACCATTGGAATCAAACCTGTATTTGAAACAATAAAAATTTGTTTACGTTAACATGTTACTGTAAGGAATAATAACATTACACAGGAAAATGAAACTGTAACATTGAGAATTTGTAACATGTTACTGTAAGGAATAATAATATTAGATGCAACCCTGTCAGGTGAATGAGAATTCTTCGTCCAACGACCTAATATGTACTTGCTTGGGATTTGATTAATTCCTTTCCCGGTGTATGCCCAGATAATATGTCTGCAAAGTAATCCGGTTCTTTCGAAAAGTTTACAAGTGCAGGTAGCATCTGTGGTTGAAAGATTGAATTTAACCTGATAAGTTTTGTTTGTTTCAGCATCTTCGACACCAATTATCCTTACATCGCCCTCCTTTGCAAAGTCACTTACACCACATGTTATAGAAGACTTTATTTCCTCTTGAAACACGTAGAACACAGAGTGTGTGTAGACCGCAGCAGCATGTTTTTCTAACCGTATCTTCGTTTCCGTGACAGGGAATGAACTGTCACTATCATGATCAGCACACCTTTGATTGTACCGTTGTTGGTCCATGGCAGTTTCGAACCGCATCCAGAATTCCACGAGGGTGCCAAAGTGATTCTCATATCGCTTAAAAAATGAATTGGCACTCTCAGATCTCTGTGTTGTTCGTAATATGCAGCCCATCAGAATGTCACGATGGTAGGCAGGGATCCAACGATGTCGTTCCTCGAACATGGTTTTAAGCCATTTGTTGTCTTGAAGATTGAAATCTGAAATAAGGAGGTGCCATTTCTCCTCAAACTCTGACGGGTCCAAATCAGAGTCCCACACCACAGAATTGAAGCGGGACAAGAAGTCAGTGTCTTTGCAAAGAGCTGAACCCACCTTGTTTGTGACCTTTTCAGTTATATGCCACATACAGTAACGATGGCGAGCGTTTTTGAAAACTGCAGGGACAACATTTTTTATTCCAAGACACTGATCAGTGATAATGAATTGGGGCTCCTTGTGACCCATTGCATTCATAAAATGCTGAAAAGTCCATGTGAAGGAATCTTCACTTTCATCTGTCAGCAAACATGCACCAAAGAAGATTGATTTTCTGTGGTGATCAACTCCGGTGAATGGTGTAAACACCATGGAATACTTATTTGTGCCGTAGGTGGGATCAAAACTAACGGCATCCCCAAATCGTGAGTAGTTCCGCACTGCAATTGAATCAGCCCAAAAAACCCTTGACAGGCAGTTTGATGCATCAGCTTGATATGCAAAGTAAAATCCTTTTCCAGTGGCTTGTAGCTTTTGAAGACGAGAAAGGAAGAGATCGGCATCTCTTTGCCCTATATAGCATTTGATGTCTCGCTGGAAGTTTTTGAAATCAGTCACGGTAGCACCGATATTTTCGTACCCCTTCGCAAACTCTTTACACATTGCAAAAGTCTTGGCAGCCCCAATATTCAGTTTTGAATTGTCCAGAATAAGTTGCTTCTGGAATATGTCAAGTGATCTTGAAAGCTTTTCCAAATCTCGATTAGAAACGGAGGTCAGCCGATGATTATGACATTGACGAAACTCGTCAATTATAGCAGGACCCGTAAGCCCAGCAACAAGTGCAAATCTTAAAGCTGCTTTGCAGCCAATCCTAGTAATCTTGACTTTCCGTTTAACAGACTCACCATTACTGTCGTCATTGACAGTGTCATAACGTAGCCTTTGTTTATTTCCCCTGAACCCTTGACGATTGCAGACAATGAATTTCTGGTATGTTGTACCACCTCTAATAGTTTTGGCAGTGTACAGCCTAGGGGTAAATCCACATGCTCGAGCATAAACATTATAGAACTCTATACCTGCCTCAAGTGAGGGGAAGATTGTACCAACTGTTGGAGTGAATTTACTCTTAACTACTCTAATCCATTGCTCGCTTCCCTTAGGAGTATGAGAGAGAACAAGTTGATTATCTGATTGGGCAGTGTGATCGTGTTGTACGATTGGTGTCGAATGGACTGTATTGACACTGGTGGACTCTGTAAGGCAAAAGGGAAAATAAAAGATTATTGTCCATGTAAAAACGCAAAAGGTGTGAAAATAGAACAACAAATAACTGATAATACAGCGGTGTTGGTATAGTAACAATGGTACAGTAACACTGAGACAGTAAGACAATATGTTGCGCAAGTGGAAACATTATAGGTAGCAGTGTTTTACAGCAACAACGATACAGTAACAGTATGGTAATGAACTGGTAGACATAATACAGTAACAATGTTACTATTAAAGGCGGAAAAAGAAACAGGATACAGATGGCACGAAAGCGGAAGTGTAAAGAAAATTCATATTTAGAAAGTGTTCGATAAACGTGTAACAGTGTGATGTGAAAAGCAACAAACTGCGAATTCGATTGAACAAAACCGTGATAAAATTGAAAAGCAAAGTAACGAAAATTAAGAAACGTCCTAAACTGCGAAATCATGACAGTGATCATTTAAAAAGAAACTAACAGAAAATCAAGAAATTGAAAATAAGAGCGGAAGGAAGTGAGGAAGGAATATACCTGTAGGTAAGGGGAATTCGCTATAATTTGTCGCCATTGTAGTAATGAAGAAATTAAAAACAGTAAATATAAAAGCAAGATCAAATAGGACGGAAATAAGGAGCGGAAATTGACATGCAAAACGAGGAAACAAAAAGTCGTGCAAAATTGAAAATTGAATTGAGAGTCAATTGCTGATAAATTTGCGATTGAATTAATTTGTGGAAATTGCTGATGATTGAAGAAGAAGTTGAATGAATCAGAAATTGAATTAGTGAGGTTTAATTTGCAGGAGCAGAAGAACTGATGAAGTTGTATAACAGAGCAGAAGGAGAGCTAGAGAGATGTGATTTAGAGAGAGAAAGTGAATATCAATTATGATGAACGTAGCTGGTAATTGAGGTATTTATATGAAAGTTATATTATGGGAGATTCAATCTCAGCCACTCATTCATCATAAGATCTAATGGTCCTTATTCACGGGACGCACTCACCTAATATATGTGTACTCACCGGATGCAATTTCTATATATATATATAGGTTCTTGTGAGTCCACCATTTTTTTTGAGTCCATGAGTCCTCATCCTAGCCATTGGATGAGGGAGATGGATGGATGAGATTGTAGAGACAAAAGCACACTTAACACTAATCAATTACATATGCACTAATTAATTAACTTTCTCTCTCTAGCCTTTAGTTAATCACTTTTGAGTTTCTGAGATTTATGAGTGTAACTTCAGCCCCTTTTTGTGTAACTTCAAACTAAAGTGTTATTTCGACTATATAAATTTGAATTTATGAAACTTCAAGACAAGTTTATGTGATTTTAGACTTTTTATGAGTGTAACTTCAGTCATTATGAGTGTAACTCCAACCGTAATTTATGTAACTTCAAACTAAAATGTGATTTCGACTATAGAAATTTGAATTAATGAAACTTCAAGACAAGTTTATATGATTTTAGCCTTTTTAGGAGTGTAACTTCAGTCATTACGAGTGTCACTTCAACCATTATTTTTTTAACTTCAAACTAAAATTTGATTTCGACTACATAAATTTGAATTTATAAAATTTCAAGACAAGTTTATATGATTTTAGCCTTTTTAGGAGTGTAACTTCAGTCATTACGAGTGTCACTTCAACCATTATTTTTGTAACTTCAAACTAAAGTTTGATGTAACTTCAAACTTCAGTCATTACGAGTGTCACTTCAATTATTATTTGTGTAACTTTAGTGTAACTTTATGAATTAGTCTTTTCTAGTGTGACTTCAGTCCAAACTAGTCTAATTTCAGTCCAAATCTATGTAACTTCAGTCCAAATTTATGTAACTTCAGTCCAAATCTATGTAACTTCAGTCCAAACCTATGTAACTTCAATTATATAACTCTTAATTGTGTAACTTTAGTCTAAAATAGTGTAACTTTAGATCTAGAAATAAAAACACCATAAAAAAATAAAAAAACGAAATCTAAAATTAATAAATAAAAACATAACAAATTAAAAAAAACATAAAACATATAAAAAAAATGTGTAACTTCAACAAAAAAAACTGTGTAACTTCAGTCATTATATGGGTAACTTCAGTCATTATATGTGAAACTTCAGTGAAACAACACCACTAACCACAAAATAATGTATGTTACTTTAATAATATCAACAAGTGTAACTTTAAGGTCATTTTGTGTTACTTTAATAAATAATATGTGTTACTTTGAAATATGTGACTTTAATAAATAAGGCGTGTGACTTTAATAAAGAATTTGTGTTACTTTAATATACAATATGTGTAACTTTAATAGAGAACTTGTGTTATTTTAATATACAATATGTGTGACTTTAATAGAGAATTTGTGTTACTTTAATATACAATATGTGTTACTTTAATAGATAATATGTGATAGTTTAATCAATTAAATAAGTAAAAAAAAAAAGTAGATCTAAATTTTTTTTTCCAAAAAATATTTCTATAAAGACTGATATAAAATCTGAAAAAAAAAAGATAAAAAATAAAAGGGAATGAGATCTGCGCCCCGGTTCACCAGCCCCCTCTCACCCCACTATGAACGCCTCTGACCCCACTACCACCACCACCAGAAGGAGGAGAGGATAGAACATGAAGGCGGCGGAGGAGTTGAGGAGAGAGAGACAGACAGAGAAGGAAGACGGACGAAGGGGAAGCCGCGCCGGCTGTGGCCTGAGGTGCGTGGTGCCTCCATCTCGTTCTTCTTTCTCTTTTTTTTTCCAGATCTGGAGTTAGGGTGCCGGATGTGGCCGGAGATGCGTGGGTGGTGCGTGGCTGGCTGTTGTAGGATGTTCTATGGTGGTTGGTTTTCATTTGGGAAGGTGAGGGTAAGAGTTGTGGTGGATATTAGTGTCGGTGGTGGAGAAGCGGGCGCGTGTCTGATGGAGGCGGTCTGGCAGGCGGTGGGAGGCGACGGAGGAGGAGCTAGGTGGTGGTGGGATTTCTTTTTTATTTTCAGATCTACTTTTTTTGTGGTGGTGTGTGTCGGTTTTGGTGGTGGAAAGCCGGTGATGCGTGGTGGGGGCGGCAGAGGAAGGGGATGACGGGTTGTTTTTTTGGATGACGGTGGTGCGTGGTGGGGGCGGCAGAGGAAGGGCGACAGAAGAAGGGGTTGATTTTTGGATTGTTTTTTTTTTGTGTTTTTTATTTGAGAGTATTGATGAGAGATAAGGGAGGTAGAGAGAGTGAGGGAGATTAAAATGAGAGAAAAAGATGAGGGAAGGGTATAAGTATTAGGGTTTGGATTGAGTATGTATTAGTGGGTTTGATTAGTGGGGATGTGAGAGAAGTGGATTAAACACCCACTAATGACCATTTTCTTGTTTTCATCTCAACCCTTCATTTCCAAGATCCAATGGCTCACAAAAGGACTTATGGACTCACTATTTCTATAAGGACTTACATGATCATCTCTCTCTCTCTCTCTCTCTCTCTATATATATATATATATATATATATATATATATATATATATAAGCAAGATCCGGTGAGTCCACCTAAATATTTGAGTCCGTGAGTTCAGCTATACAATATCACAGACTACACAAAACAATATCACTGGTTACACTAAACAATATCACGAAAAAACACAGCACAAAAAGGGTTAAAAATATTTATGTTATTTTACTCGCCGTTGACGACGACCACCCACCCACCAATAACAACGACATATAACATCACATAGATGACACAAGCAAACAATTATCCGGCACCGTCGACACCCATTATTTATCCCATATTTTCTTTTCAAGCTTCATATTTCTCCACCCATACACATTACTCTTACTCGAAGCTCACACCACCCCTATCACAACAAAATTTGTCATTGTTGTCGTTAAATTAGGGGTCTCGTCGTCGGTTATGAAGAAAAATGGCGGAGGCAAAGATGCTTAGTAGAGAGAGAATATGATAAAAGAAGCTATATACAATAAACTTCGGTGAAACACCGATAATAGTGACTTTCCGGCATGAAAGGGCGAGAGAATGATGGTGTTTATCAAAGCTTCGGTAGTGGAATCAATTGATGTGAAAAAAAGTATGAGAAAAAAAAGTAAGTAATAGTGCGCGAAAAAGTGGTTCAGTGGTGTGATATTGTATCGTATATCCCGTGATATTGTTTAGTATAATTTGTGATATTGCATCATGGACTCACGGACTCAAAAAGATAGGGTGGACTCACACGATCCTAATTCTATATATATATATATATATATATATATATATATAATATATATATATATAATATATATATATTTATATATATAGATATATATATATATATATATATGTATATATATATAGGGTCGAGATCCGGTGAGAACCACCAAGATAATGAGAACCATGAGAACCACTGAGATCCCTTAGATCTAATAATATTATGGAAGGCTGAGATTATCTCAACCAAATTCCGAATCCTTGGACGCACCCCCAAACACTCATATCTAATTCATTTTCCAATTTTTCTTCATCTCTCATCTTTCTTTCTCTCTCTTCGACTATCAAAGCCTTCAACATCACTAACTCAGCCTTATATGTTCAATCGTCGAGATTAACGCAGCCATACCTGACGATCAATGGATCCTGATGCTTCGACGAGGTAAAATTTTGATATTGATAATTTATTTATGTGAAATTATGGTTTATGTCATTATGTCTTTTTAATTTTTTGATTCGTCGATTAAATTAGTTGAATTTAGGGTTTGATTATTTGTTTCAAGTTGTAAAAATGAATTATGTTTAGTAATCATTTAGTCTGGTAGTATGATGTGTTATTTGTAAATACCGCAAGGGAGATTGGGTAGTTTATGGCTTGAATACTGTGTGATCTGTAACTTAGTCGTGCAAAGTCGATTATGTATGATCAATGCAAAGTACTATTTTCATTTAAGAGTTTCGCTTACTAAACGCCGCCATAATTTCATCCTCTTCAGTGCTTCTGACAGGAATGGTGAATTACCAAGGGTTGGAATTATGTCTTCTATTGAGCGCAAACATAATTTACCACAGGTCAAGCATTGGTCGTACTATGCAATTGTAAATTTTGTCTTTAGCGAGTATTTGCCTTCGTCCTAGATAATTAATTACCTTTGCTTTTAAAATAAAGGTAAACAAATGATTTGAATAGAGGGAGTACTTATAAATGTAACCGTGAGTCAAATGGTTTCCTTGAAACTAATCTGATGAGTATACAGAGCCCTCGTCGAGCAACTGGATAAAGTGGACGTGAGTCAAATGGAGGCCAAACTCGTAAATTGCATTCAGGATTAATGTGTATAATTCTCTGATTATGCATGTAAGGACCGTATATCTATAATTGTGACTCTCCTTAAATTTTTTTTACCTGAACTCGGAATTTGTTGGTTTCTTGTATAATGCAGGCGTATTTAACCTATGGGATTCCGCATAACTCGCATAAAAGAGTAGCTCTATTTCATAAGTAATGCACTTTTATAAAGTTAGGAACTACTGAGTAATAGAGTCTGATTTCTGGCGTAATTGCTTAATCATTCTGAGTATCAATTCTGATTTTTGGCGTTACATTTTAGACGGTAAATTGACAGGTTATTCTGGTTAGTGCAGGCAGCCTGCAACATAGGGGGTCTGGTCATAAGTGCAAATGCCATAGAGGATTCGATATTTTGCTTTCATACGCTAGCCTAGTCGCATTTCACACGAGTGCGTCTTCCTATCCACCTATCTTAATTTTGATGTTTGAATCCTGTTTTTTGCTAGAAATGTGTTGTGGCGTATGTCGATTATTATTCAATTCGTATACTTTCAAGCCAATTAGCTCAAATGGAAGAGCATTGTGCAATGCACAAGATGTGGGTTCAACTCCCACATTGGCTAGGAAGTACATATGCTCCTTTTACATTGAGATCACCAAAGACTGTAATGTATGGTCATAGTTTCTATGCATAAGCTAATCTTTGAAATTCTGATCACTACAAAACTATTACATTGCCACCTTGACGTTCTTCCTTGACGTTCTTGCTGCACTTGCGGGTTTAATTATAGCCTGCTCGTCATTGCCCAAGTATGATTATGGACTGTTTAATCTTCGCTGCAATGTTCCACTTGCATCTCGACATGTTGCAATCATGATACTTGTTATTTAATAGGCTATATGGGATTCGAACCCATACCTCTGTGTAAAATGTACACATTGCTCTACCATTGAGCTAATAGCCTTTAAAATAGGACAAACAAAATGAAATGAGAGTCATACACAACACAATTGCTCCAAAGAGATAAATCAAAACATATTATACAATGAGAATAATTGTAGTCTCCCAAGTCCCAACTTCAAGGTGCCAAACCATGTATAGTCTTCTTGATTCCCAAGCAATGTAGTGGCTAAGTAATGAAAGATGAAAACTACAGTATGTGTACATTAGAGTTTGACAGCAAGGAGCTTCATAATCCTTGTGAAAAAAAACTTTATTCTAATATCTTGATTATGGGCTGTTTAATCTTTATGCAATGTACCACATACATTTCCATAGTCATTTCCCTTATTTCATGTACTTAGAAGCTTATTTCATGCAAATAGAACCTTATTTCATGCACACATAATCTTATTTCATGCCCATATGAAATTAACGTCTTTAACCAACAATAATTAGTATCATAATATAACCAACGTAACTGATGCAATTGAAGAGCTTTTTAATGTAGATAGGACCTTATTTCATGCAAATAACCTTAATGTCCTTAGCTAACAATAATTAGTATATATCATAATATAACCAACTAATGCAACTGATGAACTTTTTAATGCACATAAAACCTTATTTCATGCACATATAATCTTATTTCATCCCCATTTAACACAAATTTCATGGACATAAAACCTTATTTCATGCACATAGAACCTTATTTCATACACATAGAACCTTACTTCATGCATTTACATGGGACAGGTATCATAAAATTTAGGACGGGAAAGGGAGCAAGAGCAAAAGACACCCTAGAGGAGAAGAGTGAACCCTTTTTAGGGGCAGGGTTAAAACTAAGGGAATAATGTCCTAAAATTTAGGACGGGAAAGGGTTTAGGGTTTGATTAGATAGCTCGCTACCGCGGACCCGCCTAATCCAATTGTAAACCCTTTCACTTATAATCGAAAACGGTTTAAATTAGGGTGTAACACCCGGAAATGTACCCTTTTTTTCTAGTAGAAATATTTTAGGAAACCTTTTCAGCAAATTTAAGTTTTAATTTAGAATTTAAAGTTTCGAGTCGAATTTAGAATTTCCGAGTTCGTATTTGGAGTTTCCGCGAGATTCCATGAGAATCCCGTCTTAAGGCGAGTTTGACTTTTTGTTGACTTATACTCATACATACTCATACTCCCTCCTTAACCTATTTCATTCAACACAAACACAAAACCCTTTCTTCTTCCTTAAGAAACCTTGCCTCCCTCTTCATTTTCGATCTTTGAATCATCGTATCTCCTTCGTTCTTTGATAGAATTCGCGTAAGTTCGTCTCATTCTTCTCCCCTTACCTTCCTCTATCCGTATTGATGTTAAAATCATCGTCTTTCTCGCTTTTCAAGCTTTCCGTCTTTCTCAAGATGAATTTCATTCATCTTTTATGATTTTTATGTAGGTGGTGACCTCCAAGATCCCGACAAAGACTATTACCTTATTGAAGAGGAGCTTGACGATTAGTAAAGACGCTTAAAGGTAACGGTGAAGGGTTACTCGATATCATTTACGTGTTTTACATGCTTTATATGCTAGAAATCGTATTTATAATACGATTAGAAGTTTAGGAATCATGTTATGATTAATGAATGTTGTTATATGATGAATGTTGATGATGTATATTGATTGTTGATGATTATTTGAAGTATATATGAGAATTGAAATGAATTGGTTAAGTGAAAGAGGCTCTCGGGTGAACTGGTGTTCCCTGCCGGTCGATCAGCCGCCGGTCTGCCAACCGGCTGGGAACACATCAGTAACAATATTGAAGTTTTTGGAATTTTTGTATAGGTGTGCTCTGTGCCGGTCCACCGGCCGCCGGTCCATCGACCGGCCTAGACCACATTTATCTGTTTTCTATGATTTTGGGTTTTTGCCTTGTGCTCTGAGCCGGCCCACCGGCCGCCGGTCCCCTGACCGGCCTGGAACACGGCTGTGATCTTTTCCTTTAACTTCTAAAACTCGTAATTTATAATAGTTCGCATGATCCGTTTATCGTATAATTTTACGTAGAGTCTTATAATATTCATGTTTTGGATATACGATATTTCATTCGCTTGTATCACATGTTTTGTGACGGTTTTTGCTATGCCCCACTTTGAGTCGATTTTTACAAATGTTACGGTTTGAGCACTATTTTGTCTTGTGCTTTGTACTCTCATTCCCTTGGCTACCTTCCCGTTAGTAAGGCTGGAATGTCGGAACGGAGAGGTATCCTACTGCTTAAATGCATGTGTTAGTGGGCATACGACGACGTTGTTGGGAGTTGAACTCTATGCGTTGATCGACCCGGCCGTCAAATGTTGTGTACTTGCGAGGTGGTGTTATTTGCATGTAGCGTACCGCTTGTTATGAGGTTTGAGCTCTTTTCCGCCTCTTTCGTGAATGTTGCTACCGAATTTGGGGTACTCGGCGTCATATGATTGACCGAGTCTTGGATGCGAAACGTTTATCGCATGTCGAACTGGAAAATGCGATTCCGGGATTCTGCCCAGATTTAGACTAGGATCGGATATTTATATCATCGTCCTACCGGAGGAAATTAGTGCACATATACGAAATGAATTGAATCGTGTATGCGTTCAGGGAAATGTTTATCCAGTGGATGCCTGTTAATCATACTTGCCATGTACACGATGCTAGTGCGTTTCATTTACCGTGAGATATGTCGTCTTGTGTCGTTCTTGAATGCGTGATTTCATGATATTATTCATGGTCATTACATGATTGGACACCGTCAATGTCTTGGTTCGTGAATGGATGATAATATGTTGGATTTACTGTGATCATCGCATGACTTGACTTGGGTTGTCTGTCGAGTCTCAATCTTATCAAACTTATACCGCTAACGGTGAGATGCAAGCCCTAGTGAGCGTATTCGGTTGCCTAAGAGTGTCTTCCCCGAGTCTTTGAATAACATGATGGGTTCGGATTTGTATTCCATATGCTCTTATCATTACTTATCGAATTGCCTATCTATTCTTATCGTAATTCACATGTATATTCATATATGCATGATTTTACTTTTGTATTTCCTTATATGTACGTTTAATGTGATATGGCTGGGAGAACCCGGAGTTACTCCCCACTGACTGTGGCGTTCATGTTTTTCATGAATGAACAGGTTGCTTGCTTGGATGCCTTTTTGGATATGATGTTTTGGGGTTCGGGTGTGAGCTAGCGGGCGTTGTCCCTGGAATTTTTCACCTCTAGACGATATTAGCTAGTTTTGCTAAACACTTGTTCTTTGCTAACATTTTAAGAGACCCCGTCTCTTTGTTGTATTTCCGTATTTAGTTTGTAATATTTGACACTCCTCGTTTTACTTAACTTGCATGTATAAAAGTTTTTAAAACTACCTATTTCCGCAATATAATTCACATGCTTGTTTGTTTTATAATTCCGCATTCGCGAGGGTTGTCACAGTTGGTATCAGAGCTTAAACGCTCCCGACGCACACACGAGAACCCTAACTTAAACTACTTGACCTTGAAATAATAAATGAGAGATTGGGTAGAAGTTAAGGACTTTACTTGGTAGTCTATTTGTTTATGCTAATTGATAGGAATAACTTAAATTGTTTTTGTTTCTTATGAAGATGGTTAGACCACGGCTAGTTGAGAACGTCATGTTAGAAGCTCTCGCTCAAGTGCTGAAAAATCAGCAAGATGCCGCTTTAGCTAATGCCAACCAAGTTCCCCCTAGAAGGGAGGATAACCATCAAGGTGGCTACGCTTGGGTAGCTGGACAAATAGCAAGAAGTAAAATCGTACCTTATGGTGGAGAACCGGACCCTACGAAGTTATCCGATTGGTTCCGTGAGATGGAGAAGCAGTTCGATCTATACCAAGTCCGAGAGGAGGACAAGGTGAGGATCGCAAAGCACTTTCTGGTGAGGGAAGCTGACAACTAGTGGGCTATCACAAGTGCCACCGCAACTCTTGAAGAGGACTTTAACTGGGCTTGCTTCAAAGCTCTTGTGGAAGGTAGATTTTATCCTAAAGAGCTTAAGCAGCAAAGGCTTAAAGAGTTCATTGACTTTAAACAAGGCAACCTATCAGCTCAGGAGTTTACTACGGAGTTTAATAAGCTCACTCATTTTGCGCCGAGGCTTATCCGAGATGATGAAGACCGAGCATTCTATTACCGAAACAAGTTGAGTGCCGTTCTGCAAAGTAAAGTGAGGAGGAATACCACCTCCTTTGGAGATCTTTATGATGATGCCTTGTGGGCCGAAAATTCCATGAAGGCTATTAGAGATGAAGCTATGATGAATAATCCCTCTCCTTTCCCCTCTTTCAATCCAAGGTCAAACTTCCATGACAAGAGACCTTTCTCTCCCTCTTCTTCTAATGACTATGCTAGCAAGAGGCGTTTCAATGCTCCCTCAAACTCCAATACAAGAACGCTTGCTCCTTATCACCCTCAAGCTCAAGGTCGAATGTGTGATGGTTGTAGGAAACCCGTTCACCCCGGAGTTGGATGCTATGATAGGCCCCTCTTTTGTTTTCTTTGCAAGAAGTCGGGTCATCGCTTTCGAGAATGCCCCGACCGTCAGGCTCCCGCACCCGGTGCCAAAGCTAAGGGATCCATCTTTGTACTTAGCCGAGCCGAAGCTAATGCTCACCCGGAGATCGTGACTGGTAGGTTCACTTCCTTAGATCAATTTCGTGTTCCGTTTCCGCCTTCATCTTTTCTATCAGATTGTAGTTCTGGTATGATGCCTCCTAGCGTTCATAGTATCATGTCCGTCTTCCATAATCTCTTGTGAGGTAATTTCTCTTTAGCTAATGTAAGGAGTTAGTGGGTGTGTTTTGATGATGCACCAAATATGGTACCTACCCACCCTATGGAGTTAGATTCATGTTGAATTGACTTTAAGAAAGTGAGGATAAGTAGGTTGAACCTCTCTTGGTGATTTTAGCCTTTGAATCTTGATATTGTAATATCACCTGATCATAATGATAGTTTGTTGTTGTTAAGGATTATAGTGGCTGCTTTAAAGATTACTTAGGAATTTATTGTCCTTATATGTTGGACCCTAACAAGAATGTTTTACTTTATGGAATTTGGACTTGGTGACCAATCTCGAAGAATATTTTCATAAGTAAAGACCGATACATTTTGAGTTTTGATGAGCTAGATGATTTGATTAATTGGCGTATCGCCTTGTGTTTGGCAATATGTATGATTTGGAATTTGTACTCATTCTTTGCTTGAGGAATTGGGATTTGACTTTTGAGGATGAAAAAGTCCATGTAAATTTAGGATTGTGAGTTTGAAGTAATTTGGGTCAAAGGATTTCATGGTAAGTCTCTTTTGCCTTGTGGTTGTTAGCATTCATGTTTCCCTAGATATAAATATTTTGTTGGTGGTTTCTAGTAAGAGTTTTGATGGAACTAAGAAGATTAGAGTTCGTAATGAATCTTTCTTGTGGATTGTTAGTGGTGGAGTCTACCGTGCTGATGGATTTAGGTGAATATATATTGGAATTGAATAATTGGGATTTGTTTGCTCGAAGTTTCATGTTTATGAAATATTTTTTGTAGGAATCTGATGATTGAAAATGTTGAGGATAAATTGCACTCTCTTGAGGACTGCTTTACTAGTGGGGTTAGTGATGTCGAATTGCGATCGACATTTGAATTGTCATTGATGGAAGATAGTATTGTGGTTCATTCCTATCTTTTCCCTCAAATTAATTCTTACTCAATCTGCTACTCTTCAATCTCTCCCCCTTTTTGGTCCTTTCTGCTCGTTGGCGTACCTCTTAGTATTGCGAATTGTGATTTCGATGTTTGAGTCGTTCTATGTTCGTGTAATGTCTTCTTATTCTGATTTTGTCTTTGAGAAAACTTTCAAATTTTCATATTATATTTCTAATTTAACTTTTAAAGAAATCTAAAGAAGGATTTTGCACCCTCGTTTTGGAGAAAATAGATTTATTTTGCTTTTATACTTGGATTACGCGTTAGTTGGATGTTTGGACTGGTTATTGGAGACGTCTGGTGACTAGTCTTACACTTACTAACACTTGTCTGATTTTCGATTTCACTATTTCAACATTGATTTGATTTTTGATAACTAGAGTTCTCGTTCGCGACGGGCACTCTTGTGATTCGTAAATAAAGTTTCGCACTTATGAAAAATTTCTTTAAACCGTTTTCGAGAAGAACCTCGTTTCATAAATGTTTCTCTTGTAAAAGTTTTAGTATTAATTTTGAAAACCGATTCTTGTCCTTTATACGTTTATTTTCTACTCTCAAGTTTCGAGGACGAAACTTTTTAAAAGGTGGGGTGATTGTAACACCCGGAAATGTACCCTATTTTTCTAGTAGAAATATTTTACGAATACCTTTCAGCAAATTTAAGTTTTAATTTGGAATTTTATGTTCCGAGTCGAATTTAGAATTTCCGAGTTCGTATTTGGAATTTCCGCGAGATTCCATGAGAATCCCGTCTTAAGGCGAGTTTGACTTTTTGGTTGACTTTTCCTTATACATACTCATACTCCTTAACCTATTTTCACTCATACACAAACATAACTTACTTCTTCCTTAAGAAAAGATCAAAACCTTGCCTCCCTCTTTGCTTTCGATCTTAGAATTCGCATAGCTCTTTCGTTACTTGATAGAATTCGCGTAGGTTCGTCTCATTCTTCTTCCCTTACCTTCCTCTATCCGTATTGATGTTAAAATCATCGTCTTTCTCGCTTTTCAAATTTCCCGTCTTTCTCAAGATGAATTTCATTCATCTTTTATGGTCTATTTGTAGGTGGTGACCTCCAAGATCCCGACAAATACTATTACCTTATTGAAGAGGAGCTTGACGATTAGTAGAGACGCTTAAAGGTAACGGTGAAGGGTTACTCATCATTTACGTGTTTTATATGCTTTATATACTAGAAATCGTATTAGAATACGATTAGGAAGCCTAGAATTCATAGTATGATTAATGAATGTTGTTATATGATGAATGTTGATGATATATATTGATTGTTGATGATTATTAGAAGTATATTTGAGAATTAAATTGAATTGGTTAAGTGAGCAAGGCTCACGGGTGAAGGGGTGTTCCCAGCCGGTCGACCGGCCGCCGGTCTGACCACCGGCTGAGAACACTCCTGTAACATTTTTGGAAAATTGGAATTTGTATGAAGAGGTGCTCTGTGCCGGTCCACCGGCCGCCGGTCCCCTGACCGGCCTAGACCACATTTCTCTGTTTTTGGTGATTTTTGGAGTTTTGCCTGTGTTCTGAGCCGGCCCACCGGCCGCCGGTCCCCTGACCGGCCTGGAACATGGCTGTGATCTTTTCCTTTAACTTCTAAAACTCGTAATTTATAATAGTTCGCATGATCCGTTTATCGTATAATTTTACGTAGTGACTTATAATATTCATGTTTTGGATATATGATATTTTATTCGCTTGTATCACATGTTTCGTGACGGTTTTGATATGTTCCACTTTGAGTCGGTTTTTACAAATGATACGGTTTGAGCACGGTTTGGTCTTGTGCTTTGTACTCTCATTCCCTTGGCTACCTTCCCGTTCGTAAGGCTGGAATGTCGGAACGTAGAGGTATCCTCTTGCTTAAATGCATGTGTTAGTGGGCATACGACGACATTGTTGGGAGTTGAACGCATTGCGTTGATCGACCCGGCCGTCAAATGTTGTGTACTTGCGAGGTGGTGTTATTTGCATGTAGCGTACCGCTTGTTATGAGGCTTGAGCTTTTTTCCGCCTCTTTCGTGAATTGATCTACCGAATTTGGGGTACTCGGCGTCTAGTGTAAGACCGAGTCTTGGATGCGAAACGTGTATCGCATGTCGAATCGGAAAACGTCCTTATTCCCGATAGTCTGTCCAGTTTAGACTAGGACCGTATTATTATCGTCGTCCTACGACACGGGAGGAAATTGTCTAGCATATACGAATTTAGCAATCGTGTATGAGTTCAGGGAACCTTCTTATCCCATGGATGACCTGTTATCCATACTGCCATGTAACAGTGCGAATTGCTTTTCATTTACCTCGTGAGAGATGGATCGTCTTGTGGCGTCCTTTGAATCCGTGATTTCATGATATGTTTTCATGGTCATTACATGATTGGACACCGTCAATGTCTTGTGTTCGTTAATGGATGATAATATGTTGGATATTTTGTTGATCGATCGCTGACTTGACTTGGTTTGTCCCTGTCGAGTCTCCATTCTTATCAATCTTATACCGCTAACGGTGAGATGCAAAAGCCCTAGTTGTAGTGTATTCGGTGCCGTTAAGAGTGTTTCCCCGAGTCTTTGTATCACATGATGTATCGTACTGTAACTCTTCTTATGGCTCTTATCATTATATATCGAATTGCCTATCTATCCTTATCGTATTTCACATGTATATCTATATATGCATGCTTCTACTTTTGTATTTCCTTTTATGTACTTTTAATGTGATATGGCTGGGAGAACCCGGAGTTACTCCCCACTGACTGTGGCGTTCATGTTTTTCATGGATGAACAGGTTGCTTGCTTGGATGGCTTTTTGCTAGATATTTTGGGTTCGGGTGTGAGCTAGCGGGCGTTGTCCCTGGATTAAAACACCCCTAGACGTTGTTTAGTTGTTTTGCTAAACACTTGACATTTATTATATTTTGAGAGACTTCGTCTCTTTGTTGTATTTCGTATTTTAGTTTGTAATATTTGACACTTCTCGTATTTTCTATCTTGCATGTATAAAAGTTTTTAAAACTTCATATTTCCGCTATATATTTCACATGCTTGTTTGTTTTATATTTCCGCATTCGCGAGGGTTGTCACAACATTGCAAAAGAAAAAACAACCTATCGATATCCTAATGCAACAATACAAATCTTTTAAAATTCAAAAGGATAAGTCGATATAGAGTATGACTTCCCGCTTTTCAAATAAACTAAAAAAATTTCAAATCTTGATTGAACGTTTATAACTAAGGACATACTCTGCAAAATTTGAAGGAGTCTTACCAAACGATGGCAACTCAAGATTAGTGTTGTTGAAGAAGCCAAGGATTTATCCACTGTAACTTACCAAGCTTTGAAAAAATCTCTCATGGCACACGAATTGTCCTTCGATAACAATGCCAATGTGAATCCCAAAGTTAAGGGATTATCCTTGAACGCCTTCTCAAGTGATAATGAAACTGATCTTGAGGGGGATGTTGTCTTGCTATCTAAAATAATTGCTAAAATAATTAGAAAACAAAACAAGGAAAATTTGAAAGTTATAAACAAAAAAATCCGTTTCTTCGTCCTCCTCATCACGATGTACGTCTAGAATAGGCTGCATTAGATGTGATGAGTGAGATCACCAGGTCTGAAAATGTCCCAAATGGAAAGAAGAGAAATCTAAGGATAGACGTGAGAAATCCAAGCAGGAGTACAGTACAAACGTGCTATGATTGTAGCTGTATAGGAAGAGCCTGATTCAGAGCAAGATGAATCATCTAAAGAAGAGAAAGAGGAGAAGTTATGCCTTCGATCTACCTACAAAAGAAGGTCTTATCGTTAGACACATGAGGATTCTCTTAAGTTTCTCATGGCTCACTCACATGCTTCCGATAGTGAATCTGAATACGATGTAAGTCTCTCTAATCTCAAAATTCAAATTAGATCTTTATCTAAGGACAAACTTATGAGATTACTTGATAAGACTTTGGAAACTAGTTATGAACAAAATAACCGTCTTTTTGCAATGAAATTTGAAATAGAAAGTATAGCGGATGAGAACATTCAGTTAAAACGTGATCTGAAGAACATGATTAAGCGAACAATCACTTGTTAGCAAGACTCAAGATTTAACTACAGAACTAAATGAGATAAAATGTATTCATGCTAAAATTTCAACTACTTATTCTAATATCTATGCTAGATTTGATACATTAAATGTTGACTATGATGTTCTTCAGGAACAAACAATTACTATGGAAAATTGAAAATCTTGTATATGACCTAAGTAATGCTCGAAATGTCATTGCTAAATGAGAAGGGAGCAATACTGTTCTTGATTTTATATTTAGTCAATCTAGTAACACAAGGAAGCATGGATTAGGATATGATTCTTGTTCTGACCCCAAGCAACACGATTCTCAATATCGTATTGTTTGAGTTTCTAAACAAAAATTGAAGACTCCTCTAAGATGTTTAAATCCGAACTCTTCAGGTACTGTATGTTTCAAAAGAACTGAACCCAATGAACAAGACATTAGTAAGCGTAAGTATGTTGGCCTACTTGAATATATCTTATGCATTTTTTGTGAAAATACAGGTCATGTATTTAATGCTTGTAAAAAACGATTAGGACACCTGGATAAAAACAACAAAATCTTTTAGAAAATGTGGATTAGAAAGAATGTTCTAGATCTCGTTTGTACTAAGAAGGGGTCCAAACTTGTTTGGATTCCTAAATCATCTAACTAATCTCGTTTCAGGGTTGTATGAGAGGAGGCAGTCGTTGGTATCTAGATATCGGATGTTCACAACACATGACATAACCAATTCCTCTTATTATTAGCCTACAAGGGTGGAAAAGTTGGTATTTCCAAAGTGCTAAGTCTCTATAACATTCCATTGATGATGTACTGCTTGTAAAAGGTCTTAAACACAATTTGATTAATATTTCTCAATTATGTTACAAAGGAAATAAAGCTTAATTCTATGCCATCCTTTGTTACGTAATCAAGGAACGTACTAATAAACGTTTTCTTGAAAGTAGGCAAGTTAACAACATTTATGTGATTGACTTAGGATGTGTTCATAGAGAAACCATTAATTCTTTGTCAGTTATGAAAAATGATCATAAATTGTTGCATAAAAGATTTGGGCATGTCGATTTTTCTTCTTTGAACAAACTTAACAAACTCAATTTAGTGGAAGGGTTACCTTCTATGAAGTTTGAAAATGAAGGAGTTTGTGAAATTTGTGCAAGATGTAAACATGTCCAAAGTTTTTTTAAATAAAAAAAGGTTTGTTAGCACCACCAAGCATGTAAGACTCATTCACGTGGACTTGTGTGGTCCGATGAGGATTAAAAGCCAAGGTAGAAGTCTTTATGTATGCGTTCTAATGGATGATTATTCACAACTTGTTTGGACTTTGAATTGTTTTTACATGCAAAAAATGAAACCTTTGAAGAATTTCATCGTTTGATAAAAAAGCTGCCAAACTAACTAGGTCACAACTTGATCTTTATTGGAACCGATCACGAAAGACAATTTGAGAATGACTCATTTATAACATTTTGCAAGGCATATGGTATTGATCCAAACTTCTCCGCTCGAAGGACACCGCAACAACATGGAGTAGTGGAGAGAATGAATAGAACCTTGGAAGACATGTCTAGACCAAGCTTCTTTGTAGTGGATTGCCCCATAGTTTTTGGGCATAAGTAGTGAACACAACATGTTATATTCATAATCTTGCTTCGATTAGAATTATTCTTAAGTAAACGCCTTATGAGCTTCTTTATGGGCGAAATGGATCCAAATGTTTTGTTCACAATACCGGTAAATTGTTTTAGTAAATTTTGATCCAAGAAGTGATGAAGTGGTTTTCATAGGATATTCAAAAGAAAGTAAAGCATATAAAGTTTATAATACGAGACCGATGTGTTTTGAAGAAAGTGTGCATATAATTTTTGATGAAACTAATGTTCTAAATGATGAATTGCAGGACGATGATGATTTTGAGATTGGGTTTGTAAGTGATGATCCTCCAGATTTGGAAGAAGAACCTATGTCCTTGGAAGGAACGAGTGCTGAAGAGCCTACAGATTCAGGAACATTTGCTTAAAACTTTATAAAACTGAAGATCAGTTGTTCGACATTTTTATTAAACTTTTAGCAAGAGAGAATTTTGAGAAAATACGATTAGAATTAGGTTTATTAAATTGTAGCTCGTAGTCGATGGTCCACTAAATTTTCCCTTTATGATTGGCTAGAAAGGAGTTGTTGTATCATTGACTTGGTAATTCTCAATTTACTGTGGAACATGGTTGTAGTTTTCCTAGTCTAGTCCTCTTCTGATATACTAGTAACATGTTTGGCAATTTAGCGTTTGTACTTAACTGACATATCAACCTTTTCTCAAATAAAGGCAAAAAACAAATCACTTAAAAATAAGCCAAATAAACCAAGAAATTACATGTCCGAAACTAGACAGTCCACTGCACTGTTATGTAGAGAACTTCGAACACAAACCTTATTTTACCAAAACTGTTGGACCTATTTTATAGTTTTGATAATGATATGTATATACTGAACAATGTGCTTTAACTTGATATATCATATGCATGTAATTGCGTGCTTTAGTATTATCATATCTAACAACAATTACAAGAAAGGAGATCAAAGTTATAGGAGCTTAAGACATAACTTTGAAGATTCCTGTGAAACAAAGTTATAGGAGCTTGAGGTATAACTTTGGAAGTTCCTATGCAAAGTTATAGCTATTCTGGTTATAACATTGAAGAAACAATTCAAACAAGATCTACTTTAAATAACACAAGACTCAAGATGGAGGGTCTTTGTGATCAAGATGAAGAGATGATCCGTATACTGAAGATGTTTGTGAATATTAGATAGTATAGGTCGTCATTCGGTAACTGTTCCATTAGAGTGATTTTAAGTTTGAAAAGTTATGACTCACTTATAACTTTACATACTAAAGTTCAAAATTATAGCTTTAACCTATAACTTTGGATGATAAAAGTTGATGCATGATTTTGGAAATAAATATTGTAAATATTTTCAAATAGAAAAAGAGTATTTTTATATTTATCAACAGTTTTTATATATGATGTATTTCTGAGATTCTATTGGTTAGTAATACAACTTATGAGTTGTAATGATACCTAGGGTTTCTAATATATTCTATCTCAATTTGTTGTTAACCTAATAAGCCTACCTAGTGGTTGTGCCACCTAGGGTTTCGTGAAACCTAGGGTTTGTGCTTCCTAGGGTTGCGTGCTCATAGGTAAACACCTAGGGTTTTGTGTGATGAGGATTTCGGCCTCTATGACACGTTTCCTTGTTTACCTTTACTGACAACACCAAATTGTGTCGTGTTTAGTAGTATTTATTAGGTCAGTTTAGTATACTTTTTACGGGTCGTTAGCATCGTTTTATGCTAACCTTAGTCCTTGTAATTATGTTGTTATTTAGTATTTTTTAGTCAACTTTTAGAGTCAAACCCGGAAGTCAACAAAAGTCAAAGTCAAACCCGAGACCCGAGACACAAACCCGACAATTGGAGTGGGCTACAAGAAAATCATCAATGCAAGAAGAGCAAGTCCAAAGGCTCAATGAAAGTCAAGGCAAGACTAATGTCCAAAGGGGTCAACGAAAGTCAAGGCGCTCAACCAAGGGGAAAAACTGGCAGCATGAAACGCTGCCAGCGCGAGTGAACGCTGCCAGCGTCCCACGACGCTGCCAGTGTCCGTGGGCGCTGCCAGCGTCCTGGTCTCAGACATGTGTTCTTTCATTCTCCGTCTTGTCATTTTGAGCCCCATTTCTCAAGGCCCTAGGTTTCCAAGGCCAAGGATATAAAAGAGCCAAATTGTAGAGAGAGAAGCACACAACATTCAATACAACATTCCACAACACAACACATTAGAATTATCTCAACTTTTGTTCTTCATTTTTGGCTTGTAATTTGGTTGAACTTTGTTATGGGTTGTAATACTTGGATTATGGGTAGCTAATCCTCCATTTCTTAGTGTAATTGGAACAAGTTCTCTCCTTTGAGCATTGTAAGACCTTTTGAACCTCTTCTTCTCTATTTAATTCCATTTTATCATGTTTAAATTCCATTGTTGAATGAATTATTGTTGAGACTAACCATCTTAGCAAGTGTTTGTTTAATTAGTGCTTTGTCTAGATAAATTTGGTTAATTTGTCTTGATATTGTTGAAGCAACCTTGAAAGATTGTAACTTTCGTTTAAAAGTTGGAATCTTCTGAGTGGAATTTGGTTTATTGTGTAACTAGAACATGGTTTAATGTTTTATTACATGATTCTAGCTTGTTTCTTTGGTTTTGTGCTTAAAGCTTACATCTTTGATTTGGGCTCATGGTTTAATGGGTGTAAATTGGGTTGTAAAGGGTCATATATGGATGGTTTAATTCATGTTGACTAATTTCTTATAAACTTGTACTCCCTCCGTCCCGGTCATTTGTTTACCTTTGCTTTTGGCACAAAGACCAAGGAAAGGGGAGGGGACCATTTGTGGGTAGTGTCATAAGATGACAAGTGGACAATAGTCCCATTGGGTGATGGAATTACTCATCAAAAGCCTACCCAATATAGAAAGGTAAACAAATGAATGAGACATCCAAATATGGAAATGGTAAACAAATGACCGGGACAGAGGGAGTATTAGATAATTAGAGAAGAGAGGAAAGGAAGGGTCTTTAATTTGTTAATTGTTGGGAACTTGGGAAAATTACACTAAGTTGTTTCTCCATATTTGAATATTTGAATCTTTAGTTTTTGTTGGTAATTTTAGACTTGCTAATCAATTCTCATGTCAAACTTTCTCCCTATATATTATCCTACATGTTTTGTCATTGTGAATATCATAGTTTGTAGTTAATTTAAGCTTTTGTCTTAATTAGTGTCTTAATTTGTGATTAGAGTAATTAGTTAGTAATTAGTTTGTTAATTGGTTTTTAGCAAGAGTCTAGATTAGATTAATTTAGTTAATACCGCCTTCTCTTGGGTTCGACCCTATTCTTACCATTTACTACCTTTGTTTAAGATAGTTTGTGTTTGTTTAGGAGTTATAAATTGTTATTTGATCGTAGCTAATTAGCGGAATTAACGACACCGCTTTTAAGCTCGTCAAATTTGGCGCCGTTGCCGGGGAAGGCAATATAGATAATTACCAAATTGAAACTCTTGTTAGTGTAATAACTTGTTTAGATTATTTTTCAAAATTTTCTTAGCTTATAGGTTACTTTGTGTTGAAGTTACTAATTTGTGTTGTTGAGTTGTTTTAGAAGTTTATGCCTAGGTCACAAGAGTAAATTGGTGACCAAGATATTGATCCATCTTCAAGTATCATATCAAATTGGTTATTTTCAAATTTATAGGAGACCTTTTTGGAGGGAACCTTGTGAAGAGGAGTTGGAAAATAATATTTTTCAAGAACAACCGGAGGAAGTGTTTGAGTCACCACCTAGGATACCATCTCCATTGAACGTCCTTTACCCACCCAATATGGAGGATAATAGGACAATCGGTGAGATTCGGGCAATGAATTATGAGGAGCAACCCCTTTGTATTGCATATCCTCCCAAGGGGGATGTGAACTTTGAGCTCAAAGGTTTCTTCGTCCACAACTTACCTAAATTTCATGGCATGGTGGGGAACGACCCTAATAGACACTTGGCCGAATTTCATATGATTTGTCAAGGTGCTATTCCCCCAGGAGTGACCGAGGATCAATTCAAGTTGAGGGCATTTCCTTTTTTCTCTTCAAGATGCCGCGAATGAATGGCTCTTTTGTCTCCCGGCTCACTCCGTTACCACTTGGGTGGGCTTGAAGAAAATGTTTCTTGAAAAGTATTATCCGGATTCAAGACACAATCACTCCAAGAAGCTTATCACTACCATTGAACAAGAAATGGGAGAGACCCTTTATGATTATTGGGAGCGTTTCAAAAGTCTTGTGGCAAGGTGTCTATACCATGGCATGTCGGGAGATGATTTGTTGACGGCTTTCAATGAGGGGTTGTGCCAAAATGACCAAAGAATGATCATTGCCGCCACCGGAGGTGGAATTGATACACTTAATGTGGCCGAGGCCAACAATATTATTGAAAAATTGGCAATGAACACAAGAAGCTATGGAAGAAAGAGTGAAAGGGGAGTAAGCTCTAGGAATGTTGAAAGTTCATAGACCCTAACTAGACTCCTCTAATTAGTTACTAAATTACTTGTTAATTTAGTGTTTAATAAAGATCTATGTAACATGCATGCAAATTAAAATGCATAATAAAAAGTAAGAAGAAATTTCCTTACATTAGGAAATTTCGGTTTATATGGGCACAACAAGAAACACCTTTCTTGTTGTTCTTGTGCTAGAAAGAAATAGATGATCCTCCTTGTAATCTTCAAATTAGAAGACCTCCTTTAAGAAGCACCCAACAGAAAACCCAAACTAATCACTTAGTTTTTGACTAGAAAACACAAGTGAAAAGATGAACTAATATTAGATTTTATTACTACTCTAGTAATAGGAAAATATTAGTATTTGAGAGTTTTAGAGAGATGAGGATTTTAGTGAGATGTACATGCAAAATAAGAATGAACAAGTAAGGCAAAATGAACAACAAAATTGTCCATTTAAGGACACAAGAGGTCCGGCCAAATCATGCATGAGTGGCCCCTTATTTGCTTAAAATAATCTCATGCAAAAAATGTTGAGTGTAGAAGTGAATTAGAACATGATCATGTGTCATAAACATGACATGATCACATGATGTAGTGTAACACAAGAAACAACAATCATCATGTTATACACTACCAAAATTTCGGCACCCACTAGTGTCATGTGGTCCATTTTGATTTTTTGATATTTGTCCCACAAATACTTATAATCATATGTTTAATTATCTTGTATAATTAAGGGTTAATTTGATCATATAACATTTATATGACTCAAATTAATAAATAATATACACTTAACTTTTAAGTGATATTTTATCATTATATCAATATATAATGGGTCCCACAATGCCTAGTTAGATTATTTTACAACTCCTTGTAAATATAATTAACTAATCACCTCTACCTCAAAGTATATGCATAACCTCAACTAATTTAATGAATTAACTATTAATCATTAAATTAAATCTTATTCAATCATATTAAAATAAGACGTAAAATTTATTCAGTTAATTATCGTATAATTGACTAATAAACTTATCCGGAATGAGTTCGTAACTCAATTTCCAATAATAAACTCTCGTAACTAAACATATATCAAATATATATATAAAGCACTAATTAATGTGTATCGTATACAAATAATTAGATTTCTGTTTGGGTCTCATCCTATAGGCGTGACCGAAAGGGGTCAGTTGATTACCGCCGTCATACGACAATAACGTCTAACTCTAGTCAGCTGACCGTTATCGATTTACGTTAATCAACTGACGTGGAGTATCAAAATACTAGTCATCCCACTAATATTCCAAAATGAGATTTATAATATAAATGCACTATTGTGGAGGACACTTGCTCCAACAATCTCCCACTTGTCCGATACAAGTTGTGCATATAGCCACACTATTGCGGAGGACTCCTACTCCCACAATATCTCCCACTTGTCTCGACAAGTTGTGTGCTACCAATTCTCTTGTCACTTTTGCGTCACATCCTCCCACTCATCGCAAGGTGTCTTTCAGGTCGCACTTGCGATTGGAAAAATAAATTGAGTGGTTTTCTCGATCTGGAGAGTAACTGTCTGACCGGCAAATCTACCATAGATCTCTTCCGAGCGTGGCCACGCATTTCCAGTCACTACTCCTCGAGTGGCCCGAAGATGTTAATACCCAACGTGGGTGGACAATTCATGTTGACCCAACTTACACTGTATAATGCAAATCACCATGACCCAGTAGATGCCCATCGGCCTCCTTTCACGGCACGACCTAGGACAAAAAACCAAAGTCAATCGGAAAATACACCGACTCAGATAAATGGTAGCCAGTCTAAAGAATCGACTCATAGGAATATAATAGAAATCCCCGCCACGACCAGGCTTCAACAATTTTGATAAGGGACTCTATCATGGTCACTGTCCGACAGAGTGTCTCTACAGTCTGTCTATTTAAACGATCAGTCATCTCCATGACTCCATGGTGCTGAACCAACCATCGATCGACTTACAATCTAGTCATTGCGAGACGTCACCTTATGCAAATGACTAGGGACAATTACTAAGTTCATCATGTTCACTTGAATTGGGTTCAACCTTTCTTATAAACAATTCGGATAAAACAAAGTAATAAAATTTAGTCAATACTAAATAAAAGAGCTCATATAAAACTCGAACAATGAATGCAATTATCATATATGTAAACATTGATACAACATTCAATTATTACATATCACATACTCTAGAGGAATTCAGGAACTCGTCTTAATCCCATCGAGACGACATGACTGTCATGTTTAGCCTTTGTAAGAGGCTTGGTTAGAGGATCAGCGATGTTATCGTCTGTCCCAACCTTACATACATCTATTTCCTTCCTCTCCCCGTAATCTCTAATTACATGGTATTTCCTAAGTACATGTCTAGACTTGTTACTAGACTTGGGCTCCTTTGCTTGAAAGATAGCCCCACTGTTATCACAATACATCGTGATGGGATCTGTGGCAGTAGGGACTACTCTTAGTCCTTCCAAGAACTGCCGAATCCACACAGCTTCCTTTGCAGCCTCTGATGCTGCGAGGTACTCAGCTTCTGTTGTAGAATCCGCAGTCACGCTTTGCTTGAAGCTCTTCCAGCAAACGGCTCCTCCATTCAACATAAAGACATAGCCGGATTGGGATTTTAAATCATCCCTATCAGTTTGGAAACGAGCGTCCGTGTAACCCTTTACACGCAACTCAGTCTCTCCTCCAAACACCAAGAACGAATCTTTAGTCCTTCGTAAGTACTTAAGGATGTTCTTTACGGCTATCCAGTGACTCTCACCTAGATTGGCTTGATAACGACTCGTCATGCTCAAAGCATAGGCGACGTCAGGGCGAGTGCACATCATAGCATACATGATTGACCCCACTGCTGAAGCATAAGGGATCAACTTCATGCGTTCAATCTCCTCGGTGACGGTAGGACTCTGGGATTTACTCAGAGTGATACCATGACCTATTGGAAGGAAGCCTCTCTTATAGTCTTTCATTTTGAACCGATCAAGAATCTTATCTATATAAGCTTCTTGACTTAATGCTAGTATCCTCTTGGATCTATCTCTATAGATCCGGATACCCAAAATGCGTTGTGCCTCTCCCAAATCCTTCATCTGGAAATGTTTCCCAAGCCACTTCTTGGTAGAAGTAAGCATTGGTATATCATTCCCAATGAGAAGTATGTCATCCACATACAAGATAAGGAAAGTAACTTTGCTCCCACTAAATTTCATGTATAAACATGGTTCCTCGACACTTCGAGTGAATCCATTTTGTTTAATTACATGATCGAAGCGATGATTCCAACTCCTTGATGCTTGCTTAAGACCATAAATGGATCTCTTAAGTTTGCATACCTTCTTAGGGTTGGATTTATCCTCAAAACCTTCATGTTGTGTCATGTACACTTCCTCTTCTAGAATCCCATTCAAGAAGGCGGTTTTGACATCCATTTGCCAAATTTCATAATTATAAAATGCGGCAACCGCTAAGAGAATCCTAATGGATCGAAGCATAGCGACTGGGGCAAAAGTTTCGTCATAGTGTAAACCATGAACTTGAGTGAAGCCTTTTGTCACCAATCTAGCTTTGTAGACATCAATATGTCCATCTATGCCATTCTTGATCTTGTAGATCCACTTGCACTGAAGAGGTCGCACCTTCTCAGGTAAGTCTACCAAGTCCCATACTTGATTTTCGTACATAGAATCCATTTCGGATTGCATGGCCTCAAGCCAATGCGTTGAGTTGGGACTAGAAACGGCCGACTTGTAGGTTGTGGGTTCATCACTTTCAAAAAGTAATAAATCACCATCTCCCTCGATACATCCGAGGTAACGATCAGGTTGAAAACTAATTCTACCTGACCTTCTAGGGACAATAACCGTTTCAGACGAGGAGGGAACGTTTTCCTCCACTTCATTTTCGGTTTGTGGCTCTCGAACTTCGTCAAGTTCGAATTTTCTCGCACTCTGCCTTTTAGAAACGAAATCGCTTTCTAGAAAGACAGCATCACGAGACACAAACACTTTGTCCTCATGACGGTTGTAGAAGTAATATCCACGAGTCTCCTTAGGATATCCTACAAAATAACATTTGTCGGATCTGGGTGCGAGCTTGTCATTATACTTCTCATGAACAAACGCCTCGCAACCCCAAATTTTCATAAACGACAAATAAGGAACCTTTCCTTTCCATATCTCATATGGAGTTTTATTGGCTGCTTTAGTCGGGCTACGATTTAGTGAAAATATTGCGGTTAAGATGGCAAATCCCCAAAACGAGTCAGGAAGCTCTATAAGACTCATCATCGACCGAACCATATCTAATAAAGTTCGGTTTCTCCTTTCAGACACACCATTTAATTGAGGTGTTCCAGGAGGAGTCCATTGTGATCCTATACCACAATCTTTTAGGTGTGAATCAAATTCATAATTTAGATATTCACCACCACGATCGGATCGTAGGGTTTTTATCTTCTTATTCAATTGGTTTTCCACTTCATGTTGAAACTCTTTGAACTTTTCAAAAGCTTCATTCTTATGCCTCATTAAGTAGACGTATCCATATCTACTCAAATCGTTGGTAAAAGTAATGAAGTACTTGTAACCACCTCTAGCTTGGAGAGTCATTGGGCCACATACATCGGTATGTACAAGGCCTAATACCTCACTTGCTCGTGTCCTTTTTCCCGTAAAAGGAGCACGAGTCATCTTGCCCAAAAGACAAGATTCGCATTCACCATAAGATTCGTAATCAAATGGTTTGAGAAGTTTCGTTGAAACAAGTCTCTTTATGCGTCGTTCGTTTATATGACCTAAACGACAATGCCAAAGGTATGATTGATTATGTTCACCTAATTTGAGCTTCTTGCTTTCGATATGATATATTTCATTAACATTATCAAGAACATAAATGCCTCCAATAGAGATGGCTTTACCATAAAACACATCATTAAAAGAAAACTAACAACTATTGTTCTTGATTACAAAAGAGAAACCCTCCGCGTCAAGTACGGAAATGGAGATAATGTTCTTAGTCAAAGAGGGTACAAAATAACAATTATTTAAATACAACTCAAGACCACTAGCTAAGGTTAATACATAAGTTCCTACGGAGACGGCGGCAACTCTTGCTCCATTCCCCATTCGTAGGTCCACATCACCCTTGGCTAGTGCTCGCACGTCCTTCAGCCCCTGCAAGTGATTACAAATGTGAGAACCACATCCAGTATCAAATACCCAAGTGGAAGTGCAAGCATAGTTAATATCTATCATATAGAGAGAAGAGAGGATTATACCTGACGGTGTCACACATCCGTCCTTCTTATCCTGCAAATACTTGGGACACTTGCGTTTCCAATGTCCCTTGCCTTTACAATAAAAGCATTCGGCTTCGGCGTGCTTCTTACCCTTAGCCTTGGCATTGCTATTCATAATAGCTTTGCCCTTTCCCTTTCCTTGCTTCTTAAATTGGGCTTTGGCTTTTCCCTTCCCCTTTTGAACCCCTAGTTTCAAGTTCTTCAATCTCATTGTAAGAACATCCTTTTGCTCACTCCCACTTGCTTCCATATCCCTTTCGACTTGGGTAAGGAGAGCATGGAGCTCGTGAAAGCTCTTATACATGCCATGCATGTTATAGTTTGCCCTAGCTTGGGCAAACTTGGGAGGAAGTGAGTGAAGGATGCGGCCAACCGCTAGCTTCTTAGGAATTTTGACCCCTAGACGATCTAGAGTGTCAATATGTTCCACCATCTTAAGCACATGTGGACCAACCTTTTGGCCCCTCTCTAGCTTGGCTTCAAAAAGCCGAGTCATAGCATTGTATTGGCAAATCTCGGGTGATTGAGAAAAAGCCAATGTCACCCTAGAGTATATCTCATATGCTCCAAGGGTGATGTATTGTTGCTTAAGTCTTGAGGACATCGACCAAATCAAGACCATCTTGACGTCGTTTGCTACCTTAAGGTATTCCTCATAGGCGGCTTTGGCCGCATTAGTGGCTCTTGGGCCGGGTTCATTGGGAGGTACCTCGGTCAAGTAGCGCAAAACGTTATCCGATAACGCCGCGCCCTTGATCGTTTGCTCCCACTCGACGAAATTAGTTCCCTCGTCTTTTAAGATGCATTTGTCCATAACGGACCTTAGCCATGAGTCTTTTCCTAGTTGAACGGTGTTGTTATTGTTTGCCATTGCGAATTATGAATAACTACAACAAAATTAGGAAATATTAACATTCATTGTTTTAATCAATTTTACTTGTATAACCAATTTAAACAAGGCACTCATATAATGACCCCTCACGAAATTATATAAGCGATTCCGAGACCCGCATTTTAGACAAAAGAACATGTTATGCAACTTTTATGTAAAAGACGGTAAGTCAACTTTTGACTAATTCTACTCCTAGAACTCTCGGTCGACGGATTTCAACTAAACCCATCTCCTAGTCCCAAGATAACGCTTATCTTGGTGAGTCCAACCCAATTTAGGCGTGTGATCGTATCACCCTACTTACCCGAGGTAAAAAGGTCCACGTTGTGGTTGTCCTAATGAACACGGGGTTCATAGGTGCTTCAATTGGTAAGGCTAAATCTCAATTCCTTTTAAGTTATGTGAGAGGTCTTGCCAATTTTAGTTATTAATTCCCTATAAGTGAACTAAGTCGGTGAATTTTGAATAACGTTGAATTGACAATCGATAAATAAAATGCATGTTGGTGATTTTGGCATGTGCGGAAAAATAAAGCAAGCAACCAAATTAAATCCTAGTATGGCCACCTAGCTAATCTAATTAACTAGATGATTACAAATCGGAAACCAACTCCTTGGTCCCTTGCCTCTTCATGGAACGCCTTTCCAATATGGCACCGTCTTTTGGAACACCGACTTGGGGAATCACCGTCTTCACAATAAATAATTACAAAAATACAAATGAATACATAGCAAATTCCTATTATACATTTGATCTATAAAATGAAATTATTAATTATTACAAAACGGCGATACGAAATCGCAATAAATTACAACCAAATCGGTATTCCCTTACATTACGGGTAATACCGATTAAAATAATCTAGGCCATACTAGGTACAACTTGCAATAAAATAAATAAATTACATTCATTCATTCAACAACATAAATAAAAAATGCTGTAAAATCATGCCAAAATCACCCTCAACACTTGTCATGTTCATTATAGCTCGGTTCTTACGAATTTTATCGATTTTATCTACTAAAAATCAATAATCAACACTTAAATCGTATTTAAGCTCAAACTAATTATCTAAACTGATTTAGAACTCAAAATTAGTCCCCACTAATTTCACTTGTATTTAATTAGTTTGAATTGATCGCATTTGCCATTTAAAGAGGTTTAATCATAACTTTTATGAATTAAACCCAAAATAAAATGAAAAACCATTAAAATTGAAACAAAAATGTTTGTACATACTGGAACACTTCCAGGAACCTCAAGAACAAAAACATTTGCCCAAAAATTTGAAATGATTTTATGAACAAATAGCTTTATAAGAATCGGTTTTTATCAAATAAAAACCAACTAAAATAGTAAAATGATGAAACAAATTTTCAAATTTTACCAAAAATATTTAAATAATATTTTAAAATGTACAAAAAAATTTTTAACTCCAGAAAGTCACGTTTCAATTTTAAGAACAAAATAACTCCTTTAAATCGATTTTTATCCAATAAAAATAAATAACCATGCAATACATGACCAAATGTCACGAAAATTTACATACAATATGTACACCATGCATGTGAGATCATATTAAAAATTTGAGGCCAGATTCAACATGCAACTATTTTTAGTTAACTTTTAACATAAAACCGCATGTTAACTCGGTTTTAAAGGCCATAAATCATAATAAATAGCAAAATAATTCGTAAATTCACCAAATTTGACCAAAAACATTTTGAGGTCAGTAGGTATGCATGAAAATCAGAAAATTTCGTGAAAACCATTTTTAACATAAATTTTCGATTTTTACGCAAGTTATCGTATAACCCGATTTTAATGCTTAAAATCAACATGCATGCTACAAGCTAGCTCTGATACCACATGAAAGTTCATAGACCTTAATTAGACTCCTCTAATTAGTTACTAAATTACTTGTTAATTTAGTGTTTAATAAAGATCTATGTAGCATGCATGCAAATTTAAATGCATAATAAAAAGTAAGAAGAAATTTCCTTACATTGGGAAATTTCGGTTTATATGGGCACAACAAGAAACACCTTTCTTTTTGTTCTTGTGCTAGAAAGAAATAGATGATCCTCCTTGTAATCTTCAAATTAGAAGACCTCCTTTAAGAAGCACCCAAGAGAAAACCCAAACTAATCACTTAGTTTTTTGACTAGAAAACACAAGTGATAAGATGAACTAATATTAGATTTTATTACTACTCTAGTAATAGGAAATATTAGTGTTTGAGAGGTTTTTAGAGAGATGAGGATTTTAGTGAGATAAGCATTCAAAACAAGAATGAACAAGCAAGCAAAATGAACAACAAAGTTGTCCTTTTAAGGACACTATGGTCCGGCCATCATGGCCTATGTGGCCTCTTATTTTTGCTTAAAATAATCCCATGCCAATTGGTTGAGTGTAGATGTGAGTAAGGTTATGATCATGTGTCATAAACATGACATGATAACAAGATGTAGTGTAATACAAGAAACAACAATCATCATGTTGTACACTACCAATTTTCGGCTCCCACTAGTGTCATGTGGTCCATTTTGATTTTTGATATTTGTCCCACAATACTTATAAATCATATTATAATATCTTGTATAAACAAGAGTTTTTGATCATATTCACAATTATATGGACTCAAATTAATAATAATATACACTTAACTTTTAAGTGATCTTGTTATCATTATATCAATATATAATGGGTCCCACAATGTCCAGTTAATTTATTTTACAACTCTTTGTAAATATAATTAACTAATTACCTCTACCTCAAAATATATGCATACCCTCAACTAATTTAATGAATTAACGATTAATCATTAAATTAAATCTTATTTAATCGTATTAAAATAAGACGTAAAATTTATTCAGTCAGTTATCGTATAATTGACTAATAAACTTATCCGGAATGAGTTCGTAACTCAATTTCCAATAATTAACTCTCGTAACTAAACATATATCAAATATATATATAAAGTACTAATTAATATGTATCGTATACAAATAATTAGATTTCTGTTTGGGTCCCATCCTATAGGTGTGACCGAAAGGGGTCAGTTGATTACCGCCGTCATACGACAATAACGTCTAACTCTAGTCAGCTGACCGTTATCGATTTACGTTAATCAACTGACGTGGAGTATCAAAATACTAGTCATCCCACTAATATTCCAAAATGAGATTTATAATATAAATGCACTATTGTGGAGGACACTTGCACCAACAAGTAGTATATAGGGGTCGAAACAACGAGGATGGAGGGGTCAACCACAAGCTTGATTGCGTCCTATTTTAGCCTAACAAGAGTTGAATTAGGTGATTAAGTATGAATTACTAAATGCAACAAATCGCTAAAAATGTTTAGGTTGTAAACAATATAAAAAAAACTAAGGTAAAGGGTTGACCTTAGGGGGATCCATAGGTTAGTCAAGTAATTAGCAAGTGAGTAAGAAGTTTAAGTAGAATAAACTGCCAATGTCTCAACAATTAATAATTTTCAACAAAGCTATCGCATTTGTCTCAAATTACTCATATAAACACTATTCTAATCATCTCTACCGCCGTCGCTTAAGGAGATAATCAAACAATACTCGATAAAGTGTGTAACTTTCGTTTAGACATTTCATCGAACACCTAGTGTTCATATGGGTAACACTCGAATTATCACCACAAGTCTACTAATTACTCAACCAATTCTCCCACATAATCCTCCCTTAGGCTCCCCTAAACCCTAGAGGGAGACTACTCACTCATGTTGAGGGAAAACAAGCAACTAAACAATTAGAATGAGGAGATGAACATCATATTTTAGAAAAGAGCAATTCTAACAATCAAACTGTTGGAGCCAGTGTCCTCCACAGTTAGTGCAATAACATAAATAAATCTCTGTAGGTTCACAGGGTATACTTTGTATAATAATCAGTTGATTAACGTTTATTAATAACGGTTGGCTCGCTAGAAGTTTGACGTTATTGTCATTTTATTATGGCGGTGATCAACTGGTCCCTATAAGTCACACCTATAGGATGTGTCTGAGAGATGTGATTATATGAATAATATAGTCCTATTGATGCCTTATACGACTAAAAGGTTAGTCGATGTATTTGACTAAAAGGTTAGTCAAAAATGATGATGATAGACGGATTAAACTGTTAATTCGTAAATTGAATATAAACTGTTATATTTAATTAATGAAAATAATGTTAGCTTAAACGAACAAATCAGTTAATTCGTGATTAAATATAAACCGTTATATTTAATTAAGCAAATGTATTACTCGTAATAATTATTGTAAATATTGTCAGACATGTATTAATAAATCGACTGCAAAAGGTTGAGTGGACTTATTAATAAGATGACGATATTAGTGACGATAATTATAATAATACAATGGATGTCATTTACTAGGTGTGACCGAAAAATATGAAGCAATAAATGGATATATCTACTCGGTCCAAATCGGTTTGGAAAGGATCCTAATTGCAATTTCTTATTTTAGGAAAACCTAGCTAGTATGATTAGGAGAGGATAAAAAGAAAAATACCTATTGTTTTAAAAAAGAAAATGACGGCACAAACACAAACATTAGGGTGATTTTTCTCTCAATTTTTCTCTCTAGATCTATTATCAAACCTCACATAAAATTAGCGGTAATTTTTGTATAATCGTTCTAGCACGATTAAGGCATATCAAGGAGCATCTTGTGTGCAACTAGTAGGAGATATAATACCTTTGATATTGTTCTTAGGCCTATTTGCAAGGACCAAAGGTTGATTTTTATCTCTTATTTATATCGTTATTTTCATATATGACTCGTTATTTCGTATCTTATAATTTTGTTATAATCCTGAAATTTAGAGGAGAAATATACGGATATTTTCCCACACAAACAACAAATAATTAACTTGAAATAAAATAAATTGCATAAACTACTAAACGATGAAGAAATTATACCAACAATACTTGTATTAATGAAATAGGGAGAATGTCTTCATCCAAAATCTTCAATATAAACCCAAGACAACGATAGTTCAACTCACAGAAACTAGATCTAGCTACTTGAATTGAGAAAGTAGGCTTAATTAAGGAGCAATTAAGAGAGTAATTAGTAAGTATTAGAGATTACAACTATTCTAGGATTTTGTTCTAAGAGTTGATAAAAAGCTGCATGGAAAAATTACAGAGAGGGTATATATAGGTATCTCAAAATTAAGAAAGAAAATAGATGTGTAAAGTGGAAATGCGAGTTTGTGTTCCAGACCTGGTGCCCGGCCGTCGGCCAAGGGACCGGCCTGGAGCACATCAGAATCTTAATTTTATTCTTCACCAAAAATATTTTAAGTATAGGAAAGGGGAGTTCTAGCCGGGTGGCCGGCCGCCGGTCCTCTGACCGGCCTGGTGCACATCAGAATCTTCAAACTTTTCCACTTTATTCTTCACTTCCGCCTTAATTCCTGAAAAATGAGATCGACATTCATATCACGGGAAATCGGGAAGTAAAATGCAATTCAAAACATGCATATCTGTGTAAACGGACCAAAATGGGGACGAAAATAAGAGAAAAAAGCTAACTAATTAAATGCTTATCAATATAGAGCTTGAGACGATGTATTTGAGTTTAAACCATTAAGTTAATAAAGTATTGTTTCTTTATCGCTTGATTTGATATGTACTACCTCGGGCAACCAAGATGGTAGCATCTTGAAGTACTAAGGAGGTCTTGTAAGTGTGACAACCCTCGCGAATGCGGAAATAAAACATACAAGCATGTGAAATAATTAGCGGAAATACGGTATTTTAAAAACCTTTACACATGCAAGATAGAAAATACGAGGAGTGTCAAATATTACAAACCAAAAACAAAATACTATAAGAGACGTAGTCTCTCAAAATGTTAACAAAAGACAAGTTATTTAGCAACTAGGTTAGAACGTCTAAAGGTGTTTCATCCAGGGACAAAGCCCGCTAGCTCACACCCGAACCCCAAAATATCAAGCAAAATGCCAGCCATGCAAGCAACCTGTTCATCCATGAAAAACATGAATGCCACAGTCAGTGGGGAGTAACTCCGGGTTCTCCCAGCCATATCACATTAAACGTACATAAAAGGAAATACAAAAGTAGAAGCATGCATATATAGATATACATGTGAAATACGATAAGGATAGATAGGAAATTCAATATATAATGATAAGAGCATATGAAGTACAAGTCCGAATCCATCATGTTATACAAAGACTCGGGGAAGACACTCTTAGGCAACCGAATACGCTCACTAGGGCTTACATCTCACCGTTAGCGGTATAAGTTTGATAAGATTAAGACTCGACAAACAAACCATGCCAAGTCATGCAATGATCATGAATAATCAATCATGAAATCACGCATTCAAGTATAACAACATAAAGACGACATCTCTCACGGTAAATGAAACGCACTAGCATCGTGTACATGGCAAGTATGATTAACAGGCATCCACGGGATAAACATTTCCCTGAAACGCATACACGATCACATTTCGTATATGTTCACTAATTTCCTCCGGTAGGACGACGATAATAATACGGTCCTAGTCTAAATCTGGCCAGAATCCCGGAATCGCATTTTCCAGTTCGACATGCGATAAACGTTTCGCATCCAAGACTCGGTCAATCATATGACGCCGAGTACCCCAAATTCGGTAGCAAACATTCACAAAAGAGGCGGAAAAGAGCTCGAGCCACATAACAAGCGGTACGCTACATGCAAATAACACCACCTCGCAAGTACACAACATTTGACGGCCGGGTCGATCAACGCATAGCGTTCAACTCCCAACAACGTCGTCGTATGCCCACTAACACATGCATTTAAGCAGTAGGATACCTCTCCGTTCCGACATTCCGGCCTTACGAACGGGAAGGTAGCCAAGGGAATGAGAATACAAAGCACAAGACAAAACAGTGCTCAAACAGTAACATTTGTAAAAACCCGACTCAAAGTGGGGACATATCGAAAACCGTCACGAAACATGTGATACAAGCGAATAAGATATCATATATCCAAAACATGAATATTATAAGTCACTACGTAAAATTATACGATAAACGGATCATGCGAACTATTATAAATTACGAGTTTTAGAAATTATAGGAAAAACATACAGCCGTGTTCCAGGCCGGTCAGGGGACCGGCGGCCGGTGGGCCGGCTCAGAACACAGGCAAAAACCAAAAATCATCCAAAACAGAGAAATGTGTTCCAGGCCGGCATAGTGACCGGCAGCCGGTGCACCGGCCAGGAACACCTCTTCATACAAAAACCAAATTTTCCAAAGATGTTACTGATGTGTTCCCTGCCGGTGGGCAGACCGGAGACCGGCGGCCGGTCGACCGGCAGGGAGCACCCCTTCACCCGTGAGCCTTCCTTTCTTAACCAATTCATTTCAATTCTCAAATATACTTCTAATAATCATCAAAAATCAATATACATCATCAACATTCATCATATAACAACATTCATTAATCATAACATGATTCCTAAGCTTCTAATCGTATTCTAAATACGATTTCTAGCATATAAAGCATGTAAAACACGTAAATGATACCGAGTAACCCTTCACCGTTACCTTTAAGCGTCTCTACTAATCATCAAGCTCCTCTTCAATAAGGTAATAGTCTTTGTCGGGATCTTGGAGGTCACCACCTACAAATAGACCATAAAAGATGAATAAAATTCATCTTGAGAAAGACGGGAAATTTGAAAAGCGAGAAAGACGATGATTTTAATATCAATACGGATAGAGGAAGGTAAGGGGAGAAGAATGAGACGAACTTACGTGAATTCTATCAAGGAACGAAAGAGCTAGGATGATTCAAAGATCGAAAAAGCTATGGAGGCAAGGGTTTGAGTTTTCTTAAAGATGAAGAAATGTTTGTGTTTGTGTTGAATGAAATAGGTTAAGGAGTATGAGTGGAATATGAAAGAAAAAGTCAAGGAAAGTGCAGCAGGAGCTCACCCAAAGGGTCTTGATGATCAAACCACATACAAGACAAGCTTGACCCCTCAGATGGAAGCTCGAGTTACAAGGTCTAAACAACAAGCTATGACAAGTCAAGAGCAACCCAAGCCAAGCCACCCCAATGAAGAAGACAGTTCAGGGTTCAACAACCCATGCCCATCCCCAACAAAACCCACATTACCCACACAAAACAGAAACAGAGCCATTCAGGCCCAGACAAACCAGTTAACAAACCCTGCATCTAGGAGGTACACCAAGGCATCCCAACCACCCCCACTATGGCCTACCATCAAGACAACCCTCTAAGCTACAAGTTTGCCCAGGACAAACCATTTTGAAGTCTAGTAAAAACCCATGAAACAGACACCCCAAAGCTAGAGTCCAGTAAACAGCATAGCAGAGGTAGTACATGCTCAGATGATGTTTTCTTTTGCTTAAGTCAACTTGTCTTCATCTAAGGCAGGTTTATCTATGTCCTCATAAGAGTGGAGAGTTCCAAGGAGCAACAAAACACCCAGAGCAAAGCACAAGACAACAAGATCAACAGATTTCCATTTCAGGAAAACTCCAAAAACTACTTTATTTGCTTTTGCTCAGTCTGTTTTCTTTTGTGTTTTGTGTCTGTTCTTTATAGTTGTTAAGCTCGTCCTCTTGTGAGGCCCTTAATTAATGTCAGTAGAAGTAGTTTAGATCCTAAGCTGGCCCTTGGATGATCCATACATCCAATGGCTCACAAGATATCAGCCCCTCTATATAAGGAGGTCTTGTATGTTGTTGTAAGCAGACTTTTATGAATGAATGAATTAAACTTTGAGAAATCACTCAATGTTATCAAACTTGTGCTAAGAGCTGTAGTTTGAAACAAGCCTGATACATCTCCAAGGTGTTTGATCAGTGCCTTGTATTGTGAGTCAAGTTATACCTGTGCTTTGCTGTGGTTTAACTTACTTGCTGTTGAGGTTAGTTTAGAGTGTTTGTGCTTTGCTGTAACACTTGAAACTGTCTCTAAAACCAGTCTTGAATCCTTTTTCTCTTGTGCCTTGCTGTAGAGGATTGTATCCAAGTCATATCCCTTGAATCTTTCAGTTAAACAACTCACAATCTCTAAAACAACATCCCTTGTTACTTGATATTGTTTTCAGTTTGAGTCAAGCTAATCAAATCACTTAAAACTTGTGAACCTTAGTAGTTTACACTCCAAATTGGTTATCAGAGCTTTGGTTGAGAGTCTTAGTGAGTTCATTTTCCCTAACTACATTTAAAAACACAAAAATAGCCCAATGAGTGAAGAGAGACTAGCAGGAGTAGAAGCAAGGATGGAGGATCTGGCTGGGATTGTAACCACCCTAACCAGAACCTTGGACCAGGTTATAGGCAACCATTTGCTTGCTGGAGGAAGAGGTAGAGGTCGTGGAAGAGGCCAAGGAGGAGGCAGAGGAAGGCCACCTGATGATGAAGAGTATCCAGACTCAGATGACTCAACAAGAAGCAGAGCTTCCATCCACAGGAACACAGACAAACATCTTAAGGTAGATATCCCTGAGTTTTCTGGTAGTCTTAATCCTGATGACTTATTAGAATGGCTTAGAGAAGTAGAAAGGATCTTTGAGTACAAGGGATACAATGATTCCAAGTCTTTTAAAGTAGCCATCCTTAAACTGAAAGGGTATGCTTCCCTTTGGTATGAGACTATGAAAGGGTTAAGGGCTAGGGAGGTAAGGAACCCATCAAGTCTTGGACTAAACTGAAAAAGAAACTGTTAGACAAATTTGTTGCTAAGGATTACACCCAGGATCTGTTTATCAAGTTATCTAAGTTGAAACAAGGAGACAAACCTGTTGAATCTTATCTGAGGGAGTTTGAACAACTCACCTTACAATGTGATATAAATGAGAAACCTGAGCAAAGGATTGCTAGGTACTTAGAGGGCCTAGATAAGAACATTGCTAACAAGGTTAGGATGCAACCTCTGTGGTCATTTGATGATGTTGTCAACCTATCTCTGAGAATTGAGAAGATAGGGAAGACTAAGCCTGCTACACCAAAACCTGTTAGGCCTTTTCAAACCAGACCTTATAGTGGGTTTAGATCAATGGATACCCCTAAGACAGCACCCCCACCTACCTTAGACAAGGGTAAGGGCATCATGGGTCAAAAGCCAAGCACTTCATTGACTGAGAACAGAATTAGGTGCTTCCAATGTCAAGGCTATGGACATTTCAGGAAGGATTGCCCTTCTAAGAAGACCTTAACCATAATGGAAGTTGAGGCTTGGGAGAAAGAGGGTCTAGTTGAGTATGAGAGGGATGAGCCTGAGGTTGAAGAAGTGGTGAGTGAGGAAGAAGAGTCTAGTCAGGAGGCAATAGTGGCACTCCCTGACACAGGCCACAGCTTAGTCCTATGGAGAGTAATGCATTCACAACAGATACCTTTGGAGGAGGATCAAAGGTCCCTCATTTTCAGGAGCAGATGTACCATACAAGGGAGGGTTTGTAACCTTATTATAGATGGAGGTAGTTGTACCAATGTGGCTTCTGTTACTATGGTTGATAAGCTGAAGTTGAGCACTCAAGATCACCCTCACCCCTATAAGTTGAGATGGCTGAGTAAGGGAGCAGAGGTTAAGGTGGATAAGCAATGCATGGTCCCTTTCTCCATTGGCAGTGTGTACAAGGATGAAGTATTGTGTGATGTGGTTCCAATGGATGCCTGTCACTTGCTATTAGGAAGGCCATGGGAGTTTGATAAAAGCTCCATACACCAAGGAAGAAGCAATACCTATTCTTTCAAGCATGGGAGCAGGAAGGTGACATTAGCCCCCTTGCCACCACACCAGAAGAGCTATGGAAGTCCAAGTATGGCTGAGGATTTTAGTGGAGTTGTATTTCTATCTGAGTCAGCAATGGTCAAGGAGTGTAGTGAGGAGCAACCTATAGTAATGCTGCTATCAAAGGAAGTTCAGGAAGAAGAGTCTAAGGTGATCCCTGCAGATGTTAAGCCCCTCATTGATCAGTTCAAGGAAGTGTTTCCAGAGGAACTTCCTGATGGCTTACCCCCTTTGAGAGGGATTGAACACCAAATAGACCTTGTGCCAGGGTCTGTACTACCTAATAGACCAGCCTACAGATGTGATCCTAAGGCTACACAAGAGCTACAAAAGCAAGTTGGAGAGTTGATGAGTAAAGGGTTTGTAAGGGAGTCATTAAGTCCTTGTGCTGTGCCTGCATTGTTGGTTCCTAAGAAGGATGGGACTTGGAGGATGTGCATAGATAGCAGGGCTATCAACAACATCACAGTCAAGTATAGGTTCCCTATACCTAGGCTTGATGACATGTTGGATGAGCTAAGTGGCTCAAGGTTCTTTTCTAAGATTGACTTAAGGCAAGGTTACCATCAATTGAGGATCAGAGAAGGAGATGAGTGGAAGACAGCCTTCAAAACAAAGCATGGCCTTTATGAGTGGCTTGTCATGCCCTTTGGCCTGTCAAATGCCCCAAGTACCTTCATGAGATTGATGACAGAAGTGCTTAGGCCTTGCCTAGGGAGATTTGTGGTGGTATACTTTGATGATATCCTCATCTACAGCAAGAGCAAGGATGATCATTTGAGGCATCTTGAGGCTGTGTTTGAAATACTTAAGGAGAGCAAGCTCTTTGGGAAGCTTGAGAAGTGCACCTTCATGACTGAGGAAGTCAAGTTTCTAGGATATGTGGTCTCTGGTAGAGGCATTTCAGTTGATCAAGACAAGATCATGGCAGTCCAGTCTTGGCCTATCCCTAGGAGTATTACAGAAGTAAGGGGATTCCATGGTTTAGCATCCTTCTACAGAAGATTCATTAAGGACTTTAGCACCATTGCAGCACCTCTCACTGAGTGCATGAAGAAGGGAGAGTTCACTTGGACTGAGAATGCTTTGCAGGCTTTCAAACACATGAAGAGGCTCTTGTGCAGTGCACCTATCCTAAGATTGCCAAACTTTGATTGCCTTTTTGAGGTTGAATGTGATGCAAGTGGAGTGGGAATTGGAGCTGTCCTCATCCAAGAGAAGAAACCTGTAGCCTACTTTAGTGAGAAGCTAAGTGGTGCCAAGCTAAACTATTCTACATATGATAAAGAGTTCTATGCTCTTGTCAGAGCTCTGAGGCATTGGAGTCATTACCTGAAGCCCAAACCTTTTGTCTTACACTCTGATCATGAGGCATTGAAGTACATAGGAGGCCAGCATAAGCTCAGTCACAGACATGCTAAGTGGGTGGAGTTCCTTCAGTCATTCACCTTTTCTAGCAAGTACAAGGAGGGCAAACAAAATGTGGTGGCTGATGCATTGTCTAGGAGATACACTCTGCTATCAACTATGGAGCAAAGGGTTCTTGGTTTTGAGTTCATGAAGGATATGTATCAAGAAGATCCAGACTTTGCAGAGGATTGGTTGGCACAGAAAGAGGGAACAAGAACCATTGATTCACCCTACACTTTGCAAAATGGATTCTTATTTAAAGGAAACAAGCTGTGTGTTCCCAGAGGATCTTATAGGAATCTATTGATTAAGGAGGTACATGGAAGTGGCCTTGGAGGACACTTTGGGGTTCAGAAAACTGTGGACATACTACAAGATCAATTCCATTGGCCTAAGATGATGGGAGAAGTTCAAATAGTGCTCAGAAGGTGTGGAGTTTGTCAAAAGGCCAAGAGTTCTTTCCAAGCAGGACCTTACACTCCCCTACCAGTCCCATGTAGGCCTTGGGAGGATGTTAGTATGGATTTCATAATGGCATTGCCTAGGACAGCAAGAGGGAAGGATTCTATCATGGTGGTTGTGGATAGGTTCAGTAAGATGGCACATTTCATTGCATGCAAGAAGACTGAGGATGCTGTGAGTGTAGCAGAGCTATACCTTGATGAGGTGGTGAGGTTACATGGAGTTCCAAGGACCATTGTGTCTGACAGAGACACAAAGTTTATGAGCCATTTCTGGAGGACATTGTGGAAACTGCTTAACACTAGGTTATTGTTTAGTACCTCCCATCACCCTCAAACTGATGGCCAAACTGAGGTGACTAACAAGACCTTGGGAAGAATCTTGAGGTGTATAGTCAGCAAATCTCTCAAGGATTGGGACTTGAAGTTGGCTCAAGCAGAGTTCTCTTTCAATAGAGCTCCATCAGCAGCCACAGGCCACTCCCCCTTTGAAGTGGTCTATGGTACTAACCCCTTAATGCCTTTGAGTTTGTCTAATGTGTGCAGGTCAGAAGTCCACTATGATGCCAAGAAGAGGGTGGAACAAATGTTAAAACTCCATGAATCAGTCAGGAAACAAATTGAGAAGGCTAATGATCTGTACAAGAAGAATGCCAAGGTTCCTAAGACCAAGAAAGACTTTGCACCAGGAGATCTAGTATGGATCAACCTAAGGAAAGAAAGGTTCCCTTCCAAGAGAAAGAACAAGCTAGAGCCAAGGGCAGATGGTCCTTTTCAAGTCATAGAGAAGATAGGTCCCAATGCCTACAAAATTGATCTACCAGGAGAGTATGCAGTCCATGGGACATTCAATGTTGGAGATCTTAGTCCTTTCTTTGAAGACTCTGAGGGAGAAGAAGACACAGGCTTGAGGTCAAGCCCTTTTCAACCTGGGGAGGCTGCAGCAGGAGCTCACCCAAGGGGCCTTGATGATCAAGCCACATACAAGACAAGCTTGATCCCTCAGATGGGAGCTCGAATTACAAGGTCTAAACAACAAGCTATGACAAGTCAAGAGCAACCCAAGCCAAGCCACCCCAATGAAGAAGACAGTTCAGGGTTCAACAACCCATGCCCATCCCCAACACAACCCACATTACCCACACAAAACAGAAACAGAGCCATTCAGGCCCAGACAGACCAGTTAACAAACCCAGCCTCTAGGAGGTACACCAGGGCATCCCAACCACCCCCACTATGGCCTACCATCAAGACAACCCTCTAAGCTACAAGTTTGCCCAGGACAAACCATTTTGAAGTCTAGTAAAAACCCATGAAACAGACACCCCAAAGCTAGAGTCCAGTAAACAGCATAGCAGAGGTAGTACATGCTCAGATGATGTTTTCTTTTGCTTAAGTCAACTTGTCTTCATCTAAGGCAGGTTTATCTATGTCCTCATAAGAGTGGAGAGTTCCAAGGAGCAACAAAACACCCAGAGCAAAGCACAAGACAACAAGATCAACAGATTTCCATTTCAGGAAAACTCCAAAAACTACTTTATTTGCTTTTGCTCAGTCTGTTTTCTTTTGTGTTTTGTGTCTGTTCTTTATAGTTGTTAAGCTCGTCCTCTTGTGAGGCCCTTAATTAATGTCAGTAGAAGTAGTTTAGATCCTAAGCTGGCCCTTGGATGATACATACATCCAATGGTTCACAAGATATCAGTCCCTCTATATAAGGAGGTCTTGTATGTTGTTGTAAGCAGACTTTTATGAATGAATGAATTAAACTTTGAGAAATCACTCAATGTTATCAAACTTGTGCTAAGAGCTGTAGTTTGAAGCAAGCCTGATACACCTCCAAGGTGTTTGATCAGTGCCTTGTATTGTGAGCTAAGTTATACCTGTGCTTTGCTGTGGTTTAACTTACTTGCTGTTGAGGTTAGTCTAGGGTGTTTGTGCCTTGCTGTAACACTTGAAACTGTCTCTAAACCCAGTCTTGAATCCTTTTTCTCTTGTGCTTTGCTGTAGAGGATTGTATCCAAGTCATATCCCTTGAGTCTTTCAGTTAAGCAACTCACAATCTATAAAACAACATCCCTTGTTACTTGATATTGTTTTCAGTTTGAGTCAAGCTAATCAAATCACTTAAAACTTGTGAACCTTAGTAGTTTACACTCCATCAACACTATATCAAATTAGCAAATCGTGTTTTTTATTTTGTCATTTCTCTTATAAGAAAAACTCCTTCTTAGATTTTTTATTAAGTTGTATCATTTTTGTGTTCTTTTTTTTTTGCTGATCAATATCAGAAAACCTTTGTCGGATTTGCTAAATGTATTTTAGTTTTGTGATACTGAGAAATAATATCACACGTTATTATAAACAATATCACACCTTATACAAAACAATATCACTGTTTCACAAGTACTTTAAATGCTTCTCCTTTTGTGATGTTGTGAAACAATATCACAACCAGTGTATAAAAATATCACATAATGTTGAAATGAATATCACACTTTACCAACAACAATATCAGATCCCGAAGATTGTTTATATTTTTGGTTAGAACCATGTTACTCTTGTAATTTTGATAAAGCAATATAGTTTGTTAGAAAAAATATTGAATTAACTCAATAAAAATATCATAGTTGTATCACGATTTGCCATTTTTCTTATCTTGTTCTATAATTTAAATAACCAATATATATCTTTACAAGTATCATATGGTATTGAAAACAATATCATGCGTTATAATAAACAATATCACATGATGTTGTTAATAATATCACGTAATCGAATTAACAATATTACGCTATACCATTAACAATATTACACAGTTTCATTAATAATAACACCAGTTGCCAGTTGCCAGTAACAATGTAACAATTTCACATTAGTTTAGTATGCGTTTCTGTTAATAATGATGTACTATAAGCATTAACAAAGAATATCACACTTCACTAAAAACAATATCACACTTTTCAAAAATAGTATCACAGTTATAAAGATTCTATTTACCCTCTACTTTTGTTATATTAAGAACGGTTTTTCTAACAAGTTAAATAGGGAAGGAATTATAAGCTAATCTCATTAATTATGGTAACAACAACTTTATACTTGCATTTTTGATGATCATCCTGTAAATCCTTCCTTATTTAGTTTAGTAACTTGTGCCAACAAGGCACACTTTAGACATAATGGAAAACAATATCACATTCATTAAGGTAAAATATCAGTCGTTATTCAAAACAATATCAAACTACACTAAGAAGTGTATCAAACTCAAAAGAAATTGTTTAGACATATATACTTTTGTAATCTTGATATACAATATTCACCCTTCATCATAAATACTTGTTTAACATTAGATACTTGTCCTACGAGCATTCCACCAGTTTAGTTTCAATTACAACTTTTAGTCTAACATATTCCTAGTAGTCACTCTAGTTGCTTCTTCTACCTCTACCTCTACTCTTAAGATTTGCAACGATCTTGTGTCATATTAGTCTTATTTCGAGCGCTTGTCCATGATCTTCAGCAACTTGTTGAACATTAATCTGTCTCCTCATTAAGGTTCTAAATTACTGCCCAACATTCAATCACAATTCTATTGACTTGTACAGCTGGAAGCAACGACAATATATCCTCTCTGACAAGATATCGAACATCACTGAAGCCGTCAACAACGTCAATGCTCCAAAGATAAACACAAAAATGAGAGCATGAAGATGTAGTACACTCTACCATTATAAACATGTATTATCTGAAAAACAATTTAAGTAAAATAGGATGAACCAATGTTGGCTAGTTCTAACAATACCACACTAATATGAAAACAGTATCACAACACTAAGGAATAAGTATCACATAAATATGATATCGACATTACTCATTTATGTAACACCTGGGAATGTACCCTATTTTTCTAGTAAAAATATTTTATGGTTACTTTTCAGTGAATTATAGTTGTAATCGTAAATTTAATTTTTCCGAGTCGAATTTAGAATTTCCAAGTTCGTATTTGGAATTTCCGCGAGATTCCATGAGAATCCCGTCTTAAGGTGAGTTTGACTTTTTGTTGACTTTTCCTTACACAACTCACACTACCTCCCTTAACCTATTTTTCATTCAACACAAACACAAACACATTTCTTCCTCTTTAAGCAAACAAACCCTTGCCTCCATAGCATTTTCGATCTTTGAATCATCCTAGCTCATTCGTTACTTGCTAGAATTCACGTAAGTTCGTCTCATTCTTCTCCTCTTACCTTCCTCTATCCGTTTTGATATTAAAATCATCGTCTTTCTCGCTTTTCAAACTTTCCGTCTTTCTCAAGATGAATTTTATTCATCTTTTATGATCTATTTGTAGGTGGTGACCTCCAAGATCCCGACAAAGACTACTTTCTAATTGAAGAGGAGCTTGACGAGTAGTGAAGACGTGAAAAGGTAACGGTGAAGGGTTACTCGATATCATTTACGTGTTTTACATGCTTTATATGCTAGAATTCGTATTTAGAATACGATTAGAAAGCTTAGGATTCATGTTATGGATGATGATTGTTGTTATTTGATGATTGTTGATGATGATATTGATTGTTGATAGTTATTAGAAATGAATTATGAGAATTGGAAATAATAGGATTGAATTTTTGTTGAAGGCTCACGGGTGAATTGGTAACACATCTCACGGTCGTGAAATACAAGTCACGGTCGTGACTTGTGCAGTTTCACTGCACTGACCCCTTTTTCGTAAAATGATCATATCTCCTTCGTTACTTGCTTGTTTTGGGCGTGTGACATTCGTTGGAACCGTAAGAGGATAAGCTATCACCTCCATTTAGAATTTCTGCATTTTCATGTCTAGAACTCTAGTTATGACCGTTTGAAGTGGACCCTTGTTTTCGTTGGTTTCCAAACAACGTTGTTTTGGAGAGGTGATCTATGTTTGTATTCATTATGCTTCATAAACTTGTTCTAATGCTTATCTATCATGTATTGACTCATGTTTATCATATTTAAACTTATATGATTCCCTATTCTCATGTTTTGTGACGGTTTTGGTATGTTCCCACTTTGAGTCGGTTTTTACAAATGATACGGTTTGAGCACTATTTTGTCTTGTGCTTTGTACTCTCATTCCCTTGGCTACCTCCACGTTCGTAAGGCTGGAATGTCGGAACGGGGAGGTATCCTACTGCTTAATGCATGTGTTAGTGGGCATACGACGACGTTGTTGGGAGGCGAACGCTATGCGTTGATCGACCCGGCCGTCAAATGTTGTGTACTTGCGAGGTGGTGTTATTTGCATGTAGCGTACCGCTTGTTATGAGGCTTGAGCTCTTTTCCGCCTCTTTCGTGAATTGATCTACCGAATTTGGGGGTACTCGGCATATATATTGTAAGCCCGAGTCTTGGATGCGAAACGTGTATCGCATGTCGAATCGGAACACGTTTATTCCGAGAATCCTGGCCAGGTTTAGACTAGGACCGTATTATTATCGTCGTGCTACCAGGAGGAAATTAGTCTACATATACGAAATGTAGCATCGTGTATGAGTTCAGGGAAATGTTTATCCCGTGGATGCCTGTTAATCATACTTGCCATGTACACGATGCTAGTGCGTTTCATTTACCGTGAGAGATGTCGTCTTGTGTCGTTCTTTGAATGCGTGATTTCATGATATTATTCATGGTCATTGCATGATTGGACACCGTCAATGTCTTGGTTCGTGAATGGATGATAATATGTTGGGTTTATTGTGATCATCGCATGACTTGACTTGGTTTGTCTGTCGAGTCTCAATCTTATCAAACTTATACCGCTAACGGTGAGATGCAAGCCCTAGTGAGCGTATTCGGTTGCCTAAGAGTGTCTTTCCCCGAGTCTTTGAATAACATGATGGTTTCGGATTTGATTTCCACATGATCTTATCATTATATATGGAATTGCCTATCTATTCTTATCGTATCTCACATGTATATCTATATATGCATGATTTTACTTTTGTATTTTCTTTTATGTACGTTTAATGTGATATGGCTGGGAGAACCCGGAGTTACTCCCCACTAATTGTGGCGTTCATGTTTTTCATGGATGAACAGGTTGCTTGCGTGGATGGCTTTTTGCTTTGATTATTTTGGGTTCGGGTGTGAGCTACCGGGCGTTGTCCCTGGAAGTTTCACCTCTAGACGATTTTAGCTAGTTTTGCTAAACACTTGTTCTTTGCTAACATTTTAAGAGACCCCGTCTCTTTGTTGTATTTCCGTACTTAGTTTGTAATATTTTGACACTCCTCGTTTTATCTATCTTGCATGTATAAAAGTTTTTAAAACTTCATATTTGCGCTATATATTTCACATGCTTGTTTGTTTTATATTTCCGCATTCGCGAGGGTTGTCACAATTTAACTGAACGCTAACACTACAAAACGAACGCGGGAAACTGACGGACAAAATCCGTCAGTAACAATGAAAATCCGTCAGTAATTTAAACTACTGACGGAATTTCCGTCAGTACCACGCGTCACTTCAATTGGTAACGAAAAAACAACTTCTGACGGATTTTCCGTCAGTATTTGAAACTACTGACGACTTACTGACGGACGGTTCGTCAGGCAATTCAATTGGAAAGTCAACATAATATTGACTTTACTGACGGAAACTGACGGAAAATCCGTCAGAATAGTCAAGATTGACTTGAATTACTGACAGAAATTCCGTCAGGAAAGTCAAGATTATCTTGACTTTCCTGACGGAAATTCCGTCAGTAAGTCAAGTCAATCTTGACTTTCCTGACGGATTTTCCGTCAGTTTCCTCAAGTCAATTTTGACTTTCCTGACGGAATTTCCGTCAGTACTTAAAAGAGTAGTGCCTGGATACAGCAGCCTGCTGTCCAGCCACAATGCATTTTTTTGCATTGTTTTAAACGTTGAAAATTTCAACAAAACCTGCAATACAGAAAATACATACGTTCACCGCAAAGCGGTAATTCATACTCACATCGACCGCACGGTCGGAAATCAACAAAAGGCGATAAAAATAAAGGTGAAGACCGATGGAAATTGGAAAAAGAATTCATTACATAAAATCAAAAAACAAATTCATACAACTTGGGGATTTACAAGCTTACAAATTCAACTGTTCCTAACTTAGGTAAATTAAACATTACTAACCTAAGGGGGTAACGGGAGGTCCTCCAAAACCGTGCCCGTCGTCCGCGTTGTCATCTCTTGGACGTGGAGGAGGGAAGTTGTTGCACAAGTCCGGGGGAAGAAATCTCATCATAGCCGCTTGCATGGCAGCCATTTGCGCGGCTTGGTGATCCATTTGTTGTTGATTGGCCCGTACTTGTGCTTCAAGGGCAAGTCGGGCGGCTCTCTCATGTTCTCGTTCATTCGCAAGTGCATTCAATTGTTCCTTCATTTGAGTATTCTGAGTTGCGAATTGGGTGTAATCTGTAGGATTGTAGGAGAAAGAAGCGCGTGCACTTTTGTTGCATGGTGGATCATACCACACTTGTTTCCCCTTGTCTCCTACCCCGAAGAGCCTTAACTTCTTATCGAATCCGTCAACCGCTTTATAGTATGCACGGAATTCGTCTGGGGTCTCGCCAGTTGGCGTTTGCTGACTCATCTCCTCGGTGTAAGCTTCATGAACCCACAAAAAAGAAATTATATAATTAAAAACCTTAAGTAATCAAAACAAAACGAAACTAATAAATAGTATTAAAATTAGATATAAAAAAACTCCTTAGTAATTATTAGACAAACTTACGTTTGTCTTAGCAGCTCTAGGGTTAACCCACTCGCTCTTCTTGTTCTTTTTTGTTTTCTCAAACAACTTGTACGGCGTAGGATCAACCTGAAAGTATTATAAAAACATTAAGTGATATATCGGCAATATTAATCCTTTATAATTAATATCCTAAATTGTATGTGAAGTAAAAATAAAGGATTTACCAATTCTTTAAACGCATCGGAACAACTCTTCCGGCCTAGAGTATGGGTGCCCACCGCTTTCTCGCCACCTGACCGTCTATTAGCCTTGTTTATGTTAGACCTCTTGGCGAATTCGGGATCGCTTTCAGGCCTATTTCTAATGTTTTCCCACCAACTTTCAGGCACCCAATCCGGCCTATTTTTGTTATACTTGCAGCCATTGACAAGTGAGGTAATCCGCCTCGTGACATGTTTCTGCCAGTCGGGCTTCGGGTCGTAGTTCGGATCGACCGAGTTCACATGATTCTATTTCATCATAAACAACTTGTTAGTAATTGCTGAAATTGTATAACTACACTTTTTGAATGAAAACAATTACTTTTTAGTAATAGATACAACCGTAATAAAATATACCTGAAAGTACTCCCACATCCGCCTACGCTGGTAGTGGCTCGCTTCACTCTATTTGGTGAATTATTCTCGGCTTATGGTACGAATAAAAGACCAAGTAACGTATTGCTTGATCGGCTTGTCGTCCCACCTGAAAAATATACATATTAGAACGAACGCGATAATAAAAGATAATAGAAATTATCGTAAAAGTAATAATAAAATAAAGTTTGCGATAATAAAAGTATTCTATATATAAATTAATTAGACACTTACCATTGGCCTATAGCAGGATTGCGAGACAGAATAATCCGGTTACTCTCCTGCTGTGGCGTCGGGATCGCCACCTGCTCCTGCTCCCTGCTCCTGCTCCTGCTCGTGAAAGGCAGCATCCTCCTCGTTCCGCTCATCGTCGGCACGACGAGAACGACTAGTACTGCCACCTATGATTCGTCTGATAAACGATCCACCTGCCATAAGTAAAAGCTATATACAATGGAAATTGTTAGGTAGTTCAATATATAAAAACCGTGAGCAAACTTCTTCGTGAGCAAACTCCCAATAAGGATTCTCACTAACTACGATACTACTTGAACTCTCTTCGGTAGCCAGTTTCTCACCGTGATACTTCCATACATAATAATTATCAGTAAAACCATTCGACCATAGATGATTTTGAACCTCCCTTTTCGATTTAAAAGCTAAGTTATCGCATTTCTTACATGGACACCTCATTTCACCGCCTAAATCCTTAAACTCACTATATTGTTCCGCGAATTCAATAAACTCTTTCACCCCATTTGCAAATATCAGCTTGGGTTTCTTTTTTTCGTCTAATCTTTCATACATCCACCGTCGTTCTAATCTTTTCATGTTATTATGTATCTACATTTAAATATATATATGTTATATAAATAAATTATCAGAAATTAACAACAATGATAATCAATAATCACACATAGTAAATTAAACATTAATTCTCATCAACAAGTAAAATTAATTTTCTTCAATTGGGTCCTTATCACTCCAACCTAAACCCATCAATCTACGTTTCAAGTCACTAGCAAACACCACTTGTAATTTATTAATGAGGAAAAAATTCGGCAGCAATTCCCCTTTGTTTTCTAAATACACAATGTTGAATAAATATTTACTCAACATATGCATTCAGAAAACATTAAAGGAATTGTAACCGAACTCTTTCCTCATTAATAAATTACAAGTTATGTGTTTACTACCTAAGTGACTTGAAACGTAGAAAGACAGTCCCAATACGGGGACTATTCAAAAATTACTCCTAACGAGTAATTCTTGAACGGGTACTAAGTCAATATCAACACATGTAATAATTTGGACGAAATAATTTATTATCAAATGATTAAGACGCAGGGCGAAATTATATTAACAACAACCAAAATTTCATTATCAAAAACAATAATGGCTACTATCCTACGTCAATTAAAGACAAACAAATAATTAAGACGGAAGGCGAAATTAAATTAACAACAAAAATTTCATTATCAAAAACAATAATGGCTACTATCCTACGTCAATTAAAGACAAACAAGTGATTAAGACGGAGGGCGAAATTAAATTAACAACAAAAATTTCATTAACAAAAAAAGTAATGGCTACTATCCTACGTCAATTAAAGACAAACAAATGATTAAGACGGAGGGCGAAATTAAAATAAAGACAAATATAATACCTAAGGATGAAAATAAACAAAGAAAGCGGCGACAAGCAGTGACGGCGACAAGTAGCGGCGGTCGACGGTCGGAGGTAGCTAGTGGTGGTCGTCGGATCTACAACAAGCAACTAATAAAGAACATAAAAATTAACAAAAGGAGAAAAAGAAAGAGAATGAAATAGTTAATTAAACTTACCAAGGATGTGGTGGTCGGAAAGTAGTCGCCGGAGGAAGTTAGTCGGTGGTAGTGAGGGAGCCGGTGGTCGGAATGTGTATTTAATTGATTTGGGGGTTAGATTTTGGGTAAAATGAAGAAAGAAGAATGACGGGCTGATTGTGCGATTTCAACATAAAAAGAACATTTCTGACGGAATTTCCGTCAGGAATCCATCAGTAATTGATACCTATTCTGACGGAATTTCCGTCAGAACCTATGTTTGACTGGGATGTGTTTGACTGCATTATTAGTGGATACTGACGGAAATTCCGTCAGTTTAATGGATAATTACTGACGGATTTTCCGTCAGTATCAGTAGTTTCTAACGGAATTTCCGTCAGTACCCGTAAGTAAATTTTGCCGCCTTTGACTTAGTCAACGCGCCATTTTTCACTGACGGTTACTGACGGATTATCCGTCAGTTTTAATATTCCGTCAGTATTCCGTCAGTATTCCGTCAGTCATAAAAAATCACTGACGGAATTTTTTTGTCCGTCAGAAAAACCGTCAGTTTCCCGAAATTTCGTTGTAGTGTAACGATCAATGTCTCAACTGCATTATCAAACATATTCAAGTTTTTAATATGAAATCCTAATTTTCTCAATTAAACAATGTTAAACCTTAATTTTTACAATCAAACAACATTAAAACATAATTTTCGCGATTAAAACAAAAAAAATCTAATCAAACAACAACTACAATCGATCATTATAATTAGTTCAACATGTCTATATAATCACTAGAAAATGTTTAAATCATGTATAACTAAAGTATTTTTAAATTTAAAGCAAAAATATGAAAGTATCACAAATCACTTGACATTTAGTTCAATAGTTTTTATGTAATCGTATTTGTTGAGTTTATTGATCCAATACTTAAGAGGGGGAGGGGGTGAATTAAGTATCCTTCTTTAAAACTATCGATTCTAAACCAGTACACATGCGAATTTAAACAGTTCAGCAAACTGTTTAAAACAATGAATATTGTGCAGTACTGTTTCAGATTGATATGAGACTAAATGAAATACGAGAGAATGAAATAACGATCAAAAAATAATAACACAGCGATTTTTAAGTGGTTCGACCTACTCTCTAAAGGTCTACGTCCACTATCCCTCTTATTAATATTTTCTTTATAAATCAATCCCGATTACAAAGAAAACCCCCACGATCAACCCGATCGTGCGACTCGAGTACAAACCCGTACCCCAAATCTCTCTCTCACACAATTAGAAAATTACAACTCTTTGTCTCCTTATAAGGTTCACAAGATAGAACAATGGAGAACAATACAACCTAAGAGATGAGTTGACTAAGAGCACCTTGAAATATTAAACCAAGAAAAATTAACAAGTTTTTTCAAAGAATTTTCCAAGAAAAATAAAAGCTCAAAACTTGCTTAATCAAACGTAAGATTTCTGGCTGCTCAAAGTTATGTTTACTGAAGAAGTGATTTTACTTAAATAAGAAAAATATCTTTTTAGAGTTTGCCAAACCAAGGAAACTATATTTTAGAAGATAGAATATCTCTACAATATCTTTCCTAAAATCAAAAAGATAACTTTTCCAAATAAACAATATTTTTCATACTTCTTTTAAACAGAAGGAATATGTCTAAATAATGTTTATACGTAAAACCATCTCAGAAAAGATCTTTTAGAAATTTATTCAAAATACTTTGAGAAACAAAGAACTCAGCGATTTTACATATCAAGAGGTAGACTTGATTTAAACAGTTTGTACAACTGTTTAAATCAACTCTAACGACTTATGCTCAAGGTCAATCATCCTTACACCATTAGACACAAAACTAAACGTCGGCTCTCAAATCTTCAATTCTTTGACGTCATTCTTGTATCCTGCAAACAGTCCTAAACATACACAATGCAATCACACGCGTTAATAGCTGAGGACTTGTCATCATCAATAACCATAATGCAACAAATTCCCCCTTTGATGATGGCAAGTCCATGTTGACAAATATTCCCCCTCAAAACAAGAACATCAATATAGTGACGGAAGAAAATTGAAAGAGTCGAAAATGGGAAACATTTCATGATTTTTAGATCAGTCTAAATGTAACCATTTGATATAGGAACGCAAAAAAAAATCCATCATAGATAATAAAGTCTAAAAATAAGTAGCTACTAGTATTATACGTCCATTAATTTTTCCCCCTCTTGACATCATCAAAAGGAGAATAGCTGCAAAAAGGGGTTAGTGCATCCACCATAGGTGATAAACCAAGCAAGAACTGCCGGACACAGTCAAATAAACATCATTGTAATAAATACATACTAGTCGAAAGAGAGTACGATAAAACCTTATCTAAGCAAAGTGAGCAAATAAAAAGGGGCAGGACAGAAGGGGAAGGCTTAGTTGGGTAGGCGAGAAAGAATGTGATCAAGCTTAGCCTGAACGGTAACCATGTCGGCATCCATCTGAGCTCGAATATCACGCAACTCCCGATCAATCTTATCCGAGCACTCACCCACGGCAACCGTATAGGCATCAACAGCAGACCGAAGGTCTGAAATTTCCTTACTCGACGCCCTAGGAATAACAGAGTCAGAAGAGCCACTGAGCAATACCAACTGATCTCCCATGACAGATAAGCGCATCTGACTCAACAGCCCATCGGTCATCTCATCATGACGATAAGTGACCCCAAAACTCTCAGATGTAAGAAGCCCCCGTATTTGAAAGATGTGAGATAGCCAAGCCCCATATGGCAAAGAAATGGCCTCGGAGTCCGGCTTGCGGATTAATGTAGCAGTAGATCGGATATACCCAAATACAATGGAGGGCAGATTAATCTGTTCACATGCAAGCATATGATACATGACAAGCAAGTCCGACACCAAACAGTTTCCCCTGATTTCCCTACGAGGTGTGACGGTACGACGGACAAAATTAAACAGAAACTTTTGTGGAGCCGTCAAATTTCGGGGATGAATCTTAGTCCGAGTGGTTGCGGACGGATCAAAGTATAGCAGAATTTCCAATTGAGTGGCCACCTTAAGAGGTGGCCAAGTATTTTTGACATACCCACCAAAACCCGTATTTGGTGTCTTAAAAATTTCAGCAAAGTCGGAGGTACGTAGAATCAGGGACTGATAAGCTAGAATACGGTGTCGTTAATTCCGCAAATTAGCTAAGTCAAATAACAATTTATAAAACCAAATCTAGACTCAAACCAACCTAAATAAAAGTGTAGTAAGGGTAAGAAAAGGATCGAACCCAAGGGAAAGCGGTATTAGCTAAAATAATCTAATCTAGACTCTTGCAAAATATCAATTGACAAATCTAATGACTCTAATCACAAATTAAGACACTAATTACTAATTAAAATATTAATCAAAACAAAGACTTAAATTAATTACAAACTATGATATTCACAATGGAAAACATGTAGGAAAACATAAATGGAGAAAGTTTTTCATGAGAATTGGTTATCAAGTTTAAAATTACCAACAACAACTAAATACTCAAAGATTCAAATATGGAGAAATAACTTAGTGCAATTATCCCAAGTTCCCCACAATTAACAAAGTAAAGACCCCTCCTTTTCTTTCTTTTCTCTAATTATCTATTACAAACTTCTAAGAACTAGCCACCATGAATTAAACCATCCATAAATGACTCAATACAACTAAACTCATACTTATTAAAACATAAGCATAAATAAAGATGCAAGCTTTAAGCACAAAACCAAAGAAGCATGCTAGAATCATGTAATAAAACATTAAACCATGTTCTAAATACACAATAACCCAAATTCCACTCAAAAGATTCCAACTTTTAAACCAAAGTTACAATCTTTCAAGGTTGCTTCAACAAATACCAAGACAAATTAACCAAATTCATCAAGACAAAGCAATAAATCAAACAAACAATTGCTAGGATGGTTAGTCTCAACAACAATTCATTCAACAATGGAATTCAAACATAAGAAAATGAAATTAAATAGAGGAGAAAGGATTAAAAAGGTCTTACAATGCTAAAAGGAAGAACTTGTTCAAATTACACTAAGCAAAGAAAAGATTAGCTACCCATAGTCTTCATATTACAACCCATTTCTAAATAAAAACCAATTACAAGAGCCAAAGTTGAAGAACAAAGTAGAGAAGTTCTAAGGAAAATATGATGTTTCAATGTTGTATGAATGCCTCCTCCTTTCTCTCTTCAGTTTTTCTTCTTAAATACCCTTGGTCCGCAAACCTAGGGGCCTTGAAAGGTGGGCTTCCCAAAAGACAAGACGAGAAAATGAAGAAATCCCGTGCTGAGAAAGGACGCAGGCTGCGTCGTGCGACGCAGGCTGCGTCGTGCTGACGCAGGCTGCGTCGAGCACTGCCCGTTTTTCCCTTGTTTTCCTTCTTGACTTTCGTTGACCCATGGTCTTCTAGACCCCGCCTTGACTTCCATTGACCCATTGGGCTTGGTCTTCATACCTTGGTTATTCATTGCTAGCCCACTCCAATTTCCGGGTTTTTGGGTCTCGGGTTTCCGGGTTTGACTTTCATTGACTTTCGGGATTTGACTCTCAAAATTGACTTAAAATACTAAATACTAACATTATTACAAAAACTAAAATTAACATAAAACAAAGCTAATGACCCGTAAAAAGTAAAACGAAAGACTCTAAAAATTACTACTAGACACGACAATATTTGACGTTGTCAGGGATTGACCATTTATGCGGGCCGTCATCAAATCACCAGCATCATTCACAGAGACAGATTGATAAAATTGAATAACTTCAGGAACAAATACGGGAGATGACGTGGAAAGGAACTGACCCCAGTGTTGAATGTCGAGTAATGCATGAAAGAATTCATACGCCGGCTTACTCTTCATCCAAGAAACCGGGTAATATCGACCCGACAAAATTGGATAATCAAGAAGTCGAGTACATACCTCACATTCGGAATCTGGCAACCCAAGAGACTCAAGGAATTTTAGAGCTCGGTTCCGATCAAGAGCGGAGAGTGTCGGGGCCTCAGTAGGGACCGCATCAGATTTGGTAGCAATTGAAGACGGAGCCCGTTTTCGCTTTAGAGTCTTTCGGGTTACCTTTTTCTTGCCCATAGAAGACAGAATATTGAGGCTAGTGTTGAGTTGGTCCTCCCAGGTGTCGTCAGAGGCAGCCAAGGTGACATCATCACCGTCGCGGGCGCGCTTAGAAAGCAAAACCCCTTTTCCCTTTCTAGATGCCGTAAAAACCGGCGGCTCATCGGTTGGCGTTTCGGTTGATTGTACCGGTGGAGACGTGGAGGTTGCATGCAAGGTTTTAGATCTGGTGGAGACAGCGGATGGCGACACGGTGGTTTTTGGTGGAGGAGTTGGGTTCTTCTTTGAAGAGGAGGAGATCGGTGGTTGAGGTGAGTTATTGGTTGTAGTGATGGCGGTTTCGATTGTAGGGACAACGTTGGTGGTGGTGTCTTTTGGAGTTGTCATTGTGGTGGCTGGGGAGGTGGTTTTTGGAGGTGGTGTTGTTTTGGTGGGTTTGGGTGTGGTCTTTTTTGTGGTGGTTTTGGATGGAGCTCGAGGTTTGGGTGGGGGACGGGTTGTTTTCGGAGGTGATGTGCCAAGCCCTTTGGTTTTAGGTGCCATAATATAGGGTGGGGTAGGGTAGATGAAAGGACGAGGGGTGAAGAGTGATGGGTAGAGGAAGGGACTAAAAGAAAGGGACGGTTGAGGGTTTAAATAATGGGGACGGTGGGATAAAAAGTGGAGGAGTTTGCTCACAATTCAAAGACACGACTTTATACCACAACTCAATAGAATAATCAATTTATTACTAGTCTATGGGTTATGACTAGAATAAGCAAGCTACTGCAAGGAGTAAAACATATAGAAAATTACCAACACAATTTAGCAGCTACTACAATTTAGTCAATCATTGAGGTTATTGTTTAAGGACACATAAGATCACGAGCTACTATTTAATAGACCCAATTCTAATCGGATTTTCTCAAATTGTTCCCTACCAAGTGGTTTGGTAAAAATATCGGATAACTGATCTTCGGTTTTACAAAATTTCAAGCAAATATTCCCTTTTTCAACATTGTCACGAAGAAAGTGATGACGGATTTCAATGTGTTTTGTCCTAGAATGATGTACGGGATTTTTTGAAATATTAATTGCACTAGTATTGTCACATAAAATAGGCACACAATTAATAATCATACCGTAGTCCCGTAGTTGTTGTCTTACCCAAAGCAATTGGGAACAACAGTGTGCAGCTGCAATATACTCACTTTCGGCAGTAGATAAGGAGACCGTATTTTGCTTCTTGGAACCCCAAGAAATAAGACACGGTCCTACGAAGGTAGCTATACCCGAGGTACTCTTCTGTCTACCGAGCAGTCTGCAAAATCTGCATCTGAATACCCCATGAGAGTGAAATTGCAATCCATAGGATACCATAAGTATAGGTCTTGAGTTCCAATCAAATAACAAAGAATACGCTTAACAGCAATTAAATGCGATTCTTTGGGATTTGATTGAAACCTAGCACATAAGCATACACTGAAAAGAATATCTGGACGACTGGCGGTAAGATAAAGAAGTGATCCTATCATACCTCGATATACCTTTTCATCAACACTTTTACCTTTCTCATCTTTGTCAAGTTTTAATGTTGAGGACATGGGTGTAGAGAATGGATTTGCAGTGGTCATTCCAAATTTCTTTAGCATCTCCTTGATATACTTGCGTTGATGAATCATTATCCCATGCTTCGTTTGCTTGATTTGAAGTCCTAGAAAAAATCCTAACTCACCCATCATACTCATTTCAAACTCGGATTTCATAAGATCTGAAAAGTAGGCACATAACAAGTCATTAGTTGCTCCAAAAATAATGTCATCTACGTAAATTTGAACAACTAGTAAATTATCCTTTTCTGATTTCAAAAATAACGTTTTATCGATTGAGCCTCTTTGAAATCCATTTTCAAGAAGGAACTTTGATAGTCTTTCATACCAAGCCCGTGGAGCTTGTTTGAGACCATAAAGTGCCTTATCAAGCTTAAAAACATAAGAAGGATAAGTACTATCAAGAAAACCAGGAGGTTGTTCAACATATACTTCCTCTTGCAAATAGCCATTAAGAAACGCAGTCTTAACGTCCATTTGAAAGAGTTTGATACCCATATGTGCAGCAAAAGCGATAAGAAGACGAATGGCTTCAAGTCTAGCCACGGGAGCAAAGGTTTCATCATAGTCTATGTCTTCTTGTTGATTGTAACCTTGCACCACGAGTCTAGCCTTGTTTCGAACAATCACACCTGTGTCGTCTAATTTGTTTCGGAATACCCATTTGGTTCCTATGACAGATCGGTCTTTTGGGCGCGGTTCCAAGTGCCATACTTTACTTTTTTCGAACTGGTTCAATTCTTCCTGCATAGCCAACACCCAATCAGGATCATTTAAAGCATCTTTAACATTAGTTGGTTCTAATTCAGACAAAAATGAATAGTGAGCACAAAAATTTCTTAGTGATGATCTGGTTTTAACTCCCTGATTTATGTCGGTCAAGATGTTATCGATTGGATGAGAGCTTTGATGCTTCCATGGTCGAATGACAAGGCCACTTGGCAGAGGTGTAGATTTAACAGTACTGGAGACTGTTAGATTCTGCTCAGACTCCTCAATTACTCTTTCAGATCCAGCAAAGCTGCTGGATGCTCGATTTGTATCAGGAATAACCAGAGCCTCCGACTGTTCAAGTGTGACAGAATTTGAGTTTGTCTCTTGGTTTTACAGACCGTTGTTCTGTTTACTTCCTTCTGACTTTGTGGGATCTTCAGAATTTGTGCCTTCCAACGACGAAGGACCTTCTTCTAATTCAGGAGGAACATCATTTATGAACCCAATTTCAAAGTCATCATCATCCTGTAATTCAGCATTTAAAACATTAGATTCATCAAAGATTATATGCACACTTTCTTCGACACACATTGTTCTCTTGTTATAGACTTTATAAGCTTTGCTTTCTTTTGAATATCCTATGAAAACCGCCTCATCGCTTCTAGGATCAAATTTTCCTAAATTATTTTTGCCATTATTATGAACGAAACATTTTGATCCAAAACAGCGGAAATGTGAAATATTTGGCTTTCGCCCATAAAGAAGTTCATAAGGCGTTTTCTTAAGAACAGTTCTAATTGAAGCACGGTTGTGAATATAACAAGCTGTGTTCATGGCTTCTGCCCAAAAACTTCGAGGCAATCCACTACAAAGAAGCATAGTTCTTGACATGTCTTCTAATGTTCTGTTCATTCTTTCCACTACTCCGTTTTGTTGCGGAGTCCTACGGGCCGAGAAGTTGTGATCAATACCATGTTCCCTGCAAAATGATAAAAATGAATCATTTTCAAATTCTCTACCGTGGTCGGTTCTGATGGAGATTAAATTGTGACCAAGTTTGTTTTGAAGCCTCTTTATTAAACAATGAAATTCTTCAAAAGTTTCACTTTTGGCATGAAGAAATATAGTCCAAACAAACCGGGAATAATCATCCACTAGAACACACACATAAAGACTCCCACCTCGGCTTCTAATCCTCATTGGATCGCATAAGTCCATGTGAATGAGTTCTAGAGGCTTAGTGGTGCTAACGAACCTTTTTGATTTAAAAGAACTTCGAACATGTTTACATCTTGCGCAAAATTCACAAACTCCTTCAATTTCAAACTTTATGGAGGGTAACCCTTCCACAAAATCGAGTTTGTTAAGTTTGTTCAATGACGAGAGACCCACATGTCCAAATATTTTATGCCATAAGTTAGGATCGTTTTGCATAACCGACAAACATTTAATGGCTTCCTTAGGAATATTTCCTAAGTCAACCACATAGATGTTATTAACACGCCTACCTTCAAGAACAACTTCATTAGTACTTTCCTTAATTACGTAACAAAGGTTTGCATGAAATTCCACTTTATTTCCTTTGTCACATAGTTGGGAAATACTAATCAAGTTGTGTTTGATACCATTTACAAGCAGCACATCATCAATGGAAAGTGAGAGAGACTTACCGACCTTGCCAATGCCAACAACCTCACCTTTTTTGTTGTCTCCAAAAGTCACGTTTCCACCATTGTAGGCCGATAATGAGAGAAATTGGTTTTTATTACCTGTCATGTGTCGTGAACACCCGCTATCTAGATACCAACGGCTGCCTCCTCTCATACGGCCCTGAAATTAGATTAGTTAGATGATTTAGGAACCCAAACGAGTTTGGGTCCCTTCTTATCACGAACAAGATCCAGGACATCCTTTCTAATCCATATTTTCTTAACGATCTTTATGTTTTTATTTAAATGTCCTAATCGTTTCTCACAAGCATTAAATACATGACCTGTATTTCCACAAAATTTCCATAACGTATACTCAGGTAGGCCGACATACTTCCGTTTACGAAAGTCACGTTCTACGGGTTTTGGCTTTCTGAAATAGGCATTGCTGGAAGCATTCTGAATTGAACAGTTCAATGATCTGTTTACTTTCTGTTCAGAAACCCAAACTGTATGATATTGAGAATCATTTAGCTTGAGGTTGGAACAAGATTCGTACCCTAATCCCTGACGAGCTTATTTTACGGTGTCGTTAATTCCACAAATTAGCTAAATCAAATAACAATTTATAAAGCCAAATCTAGACTCAAACCAACCTAAGTAAAGGGTAGTAAGGGTAAGACAAGGATCGAACCCAAGGGAAAGCGATGAATGCTAAAAATTTAATCTAGACTCTTGCTAAAAACCGAATAAACAAATTAATTAATCTAACCACAAATTAAAACACTAATTAAAACAAAGACTAGAATTACTTACAAACTATGATATTCACAATGGTAAACATGTAGATAACAAATAGGAAGAGAGTTTTTCATGAGAAAAGATTATCAAGCCTAAAAATTACTAACAACAACTAAATACTCAAAGATTCAAATATGGAAAAATAACTTAGTGCAATTATCCCAAGTTCCCCCACAATTAACAAAGTAAAGACCTTTCTTTCCTTCCTTTCTCTAATTATCTATTACAAACTTCTAAAAACTAGCCACCAATGAATTAAACCATCCATAAATGACTCAATACAACTAAACCCATACTTATTAAAACATAAGCATAAATAAAGATGCAAGCTTTAAGCACAAACCAAAGAAGCATGCTAGAATCATGTAATAAAACATTAAACCATGTCATAAATACACAATAATCCAAATTCCACTCAAAAGATTCCAACTTTTAAACCAAAGTTACAATCTTTCAAGTTGCATCAACAAATATCAAGACAAATCAACCAAATTCATCAAGACAAAGCAATTTAAATCAAACAAACAATTACTAAGATGATTAGTCTTAACAACAATTCATTCAACAATGAAATTCAAACAAAGGAAAATGGAATTAAATAGAGAAGGAAGGATTAAAAAGGTCTTACAATGCTAAAAAGGGAAGAACTTGTTCAAATTACACTAAGCAAAAGAAGATTAGCTACCCATAGTCTTCATAATACAACCAATTTCTAAATAATAACCAATTACAAGAGCCAAACTTGAAGAACAAAGTAGAGAAAATTCTAAGGAAAATATGATGTTGTATGTTGAATGCTATATGCCCTTCTCTCTCCTCAGAATTCTTCTTTTATACCCTTGGTCCGCAAACCTAGGGGCCTTGAAAGGTGGGCTTCCAAAAGACAAGACGAGAAAAGGAAGAAAACCCGTGCTGAGAGATGACGCAGGCTGCGTCGTGCTGACGCAGGCTGCGTCGTGTGACGCAGGCTACGTCGAGCACTGCCCAATTTTTGCCTTGTTTTCCTTCTTGACTTTCGTTGACCCAAGTATATTTGACCCCGCCTTGACTTCTATTGACCCATTGGGCTTGGTCTTCATACCTTGGTGATTCATTGCTAGCCCACTCCAATTTCCGGGTTTTTGGGTCTCGGGTTTTCGGGTTTGACTTTCATTGACTTTCAGGATTTGACTCTCAAAATTGACTTAAAATACTAAATACTAACATTATTACAAAAACTAAAATTAACATAAAACAAAGCTAATGACCCGTAAAAAGTAAAACGAAAGACTCTAAAAATTACTACTAGACACGACAATATTTGACGTTGTCAAACACCCCCACACTTGGACTTTTACTCGTCCCGAGTAAAACTCGAGATTAGCACAAATGACACGAGCCCAACAAAGTGTGTGTGGAGGTATTGACCTCTCTTCCTTCACTACACCCTTCTTATACTCCCTCTTAAACAATCCACCAATGACAAAAACAAAACAAAAAGACTCAATTCTTGTGACACTCTTCTCTCACTCCCCCTCCTTATATCATCCCTCAAGACTAAAGACACGACATGCCACCTACTCCGACTCAAATCAACTTCTCCCTCCTTATAGCTCCAAAATAAAGTAGTATGACCATCTTTGCCTTATCCCAAGGCATAGCGAGATGGTCTTTCTCAACAACCTCCATACAAATCCACTCCTTATATCACCCCCTTATTACTCCACTAATGCAAATCATGGTTACTTGGTTGGCCCCAAACTTCACAATTTGCACAACCAAGCGACCACCAAAACAAATCCACCCATTTGAAACAAAGTTTTGTGACTCAAAAAAATAAAAATAAAAGGGTCCTAAACTAGCCTCCTTCCAATTTCCTCCTTATCACTCCCTTCTTATTCCTCCAAAATCCTCATCATAGGAAGAATCATGCTCAAATTTTTTTCATTTTTTCATTTTTCTATTTTTTTTTCTTGAAAATCCCTCATTTTGCCTAAGGTGCTCTTTCGGGTTTTCACCTTAGCTTTTCCTTTCCTCTCATTGGTGGCTCGCAACTCGATTCTTCATTTTGCCCGGAATGCCCTTTCGGGTTTTCATTCCGTCCTCGGCCACCTTCCCAATCTTGCCTAGGTGCCCACCCTTGTGGGTTTTCACCTAGCCGGGATTTTCAAATTTTTTTTTTCTTTTCTTCTTTTTTTATTTTTTCTTTTTCTTTTTTCTTTTTCTTCAAAATAAAGACATAAATAAAAAAAAAATATATTACAATGCATCAAAAACAAACTAACTATGTACAATCTTCTCCCCCACACTTAGAATACACAATGTCCTCATTGTGGAGGAGAAGAAAAATGTTACCTCATCAATTATCGAAATGGAGAAGACCCGAGGCACCTCCTCGGTTTCTCCTCCTTTCCCTTGCTTCTCTAATCCGCCTTCTTCGCTCCATGCCTTCATCAAGGGTTGCTTGGGTGTATGGAGTTGGGTAATCCGGGTTTTGTTGCATGGACATCCCAAAGAGAGAGCTAGCTAAGCCATAGACGTCCTCTTGTGCCACCGCATCCTCATAGGAGGCTTGAAGATAGGTGTGGTGGCGCTCATTTTGAACGTTAAAGTGGCTCGTAGCTTGCTCCCTCCAAGCATTTTGGGTGGCCCACATATCATTTTGTTCCCGCCATCTTTTATCTTGTTGCTCTCTCCATAGGCGGGCTTCCTCTTGCCCGTCTAGCATCCTCCTCCATTCCTCACTTTGAGCCCTCTCGGCCTCCGCTCTCAATCTCTCCCTCTCCTCCACAACATTGTGCCAATCATCCAAAGTCTCAAGCCTACCTCCTTGAAGTTGTTGCCAAGTGTTTGAGGCATCCACCCTCCCACGAATGTGCGCCAAGACGTCATTGGTGCTAGCAAAATAGTTAGCCATTTGTTGTTGCCATGGCTCCACGGGTGTGCTAGAACGACCCTCCGCATCAAACATGGGGGTGTCGGTATCATGGTGGCTTTGGAATGGTGATTGGAAATGGAATGGTGGTGGTTGTTGTTGTTGTTGTTGTTGTTGTTAGTTTTGTTGTTGTTGTTGTTGTTCAAAATTGGTGGTTTGGGAAGGTCCTTGCTCAATTGCAAGGATCTCAATCTCCTCTCTCAAATGCTCACTTCCCTCACCACCCTCTCTCCTTACCCTCCTTTGCCTCAAAGGCACTTCTTCTACCTCCTCCTCTTCCGCACTACTTACCCCCAAACTTTCCTCCCTAGGACAAACAAAATCCCATGTCGCGGGTCCTCTAGGTAAAGGATTGTTTTGAGGTCTAGGCAACTTCATGTAGCTTAGCCCGTCACTTCCCAACCAAAACCCTTTTAAGGGTTGCTCCTTGCTAGTCTTAAACATATGCACTTCCTCTAGCCCAAGACGGTTGTACCTCGTCAACCCCCTATAAATGTTCACCGCTTGATCATTACTGATGCCCCCCTCATAATGCCTTACCAAGAAAGAAATCACCCCCCCCACAATGGATGCTTGCCCTTGCCGATTTTTGCCTATGCTTGATGCAAGCTCTCAAAAACAAATCGGCCCAATCCGGGATCCCTACCCCCTCCGGAAGCATAGTCCACAAACATAGCCGGATCTTCTCCGACACTTTGGTGGGTTCTCCCGCGGAGTTGAAAATGGTGGTAAGGAACCTAGTAATTAGGCAGAGTACGGGGTGGGTGATGGCTGACAGTTTGGCATCCTTAGACGGGCCATGGTCATCGGCAATGTTACCCCACATCTGGTGCATTTTGCCCCTTGGGCATCTAATGTCTACGAGTTGCTTGGTGATTTTTAGGATTTGACGGATTTCGGAAGTTGGGGCTTCATGCCAAGTTTGGTTCAATCGGAATCGGTAGGCTTTCTCCTCACCTTCGGGCACATCCAACTCCGACAAGGTTGCTAGAAACTCGTATGCAAAACTCCTATAAGTGTAATCCCATGAGTTTGGTTCGAGATAAGCCTCTAGCCTTACTTTAGCTAGCATGTCCCTTGTCAAGTTGAACATGCCTAAGGCATGGAGGGTGGTTGGGCAAAAGAATTTAGTTGCTACAAGAGGGTGAGTGGATATTTGATCCCAAATTTTCTTATACTGAGCTTGCATCCTCTCATAGCCCATAAACACCGCTTCTACCTCGGTGTCGGGCTCACTCACCGCGGCCTTCTTATTTTTCCCTTTGCCAAACAACTTAGAGATCTTTGGTGCCATATTTGCAAAATGTAACAAACAACACACTACAACAATAACAAGCAATCACTCGAAAGGTTTTTCGCTCAAGCAATTCAACAAACACTTGGTGTGCAACAATTTCTACACCTCAAAAAGCTAGTGTTTGTTGAATTTCTTTACCTTACTCAGAAAACTTTATCCAATCCTAACTACACAATCAAGCAAGGGGAAAGGGGAACTCAACCTAAGACTAAAGCTAGCCTAATTCGAGCAAAAACTTGAAGATTGATGAAAAAGTCGGGTATGAAGTTATACCTTTGATTTTCCACAAGATTCAAGTTCCTTGATGATTAGAAATAGGTAGGAATTCGACAAATAGCCTTAAAAACCCAGCAAAAGACCCGAAAAACGAATTTTAGGGAAAAAATCTAGGGTTGTTTAAGACGGATTTTCTGAGTTTTAGGGTGAGTGAGATTGATTTTGGGGTTATTGAGTGTAGAATAATGATTAGGGAGAAGATTGGGATTGATTTTGATGAAGGTTTTGGAAGATTTGAGTGAGAAAGATGGATTTTTGAGGGATTGGGGGTTGGGTTTGGTGTGTTTGTCGTGAAAAGCAAAGAAGAAGATGGGGTTTTGTTTTATGAAGAACACGGGCAAAGGCTGAAGAATAAACCGAAATCTGCTCTCGACGCAGGCTGCGTCCTACAACGCAGGCTGCGTCGTCACGACGCAGGCTGCGTCCTTCACTGCCGGATGGTTCTTCCTTTTGCACTTAGCAAAATTTTTGCTAAGTGCTCCAAACACCCCCATACTTGCAATTTCACTTCAATGGCCCATAATAACCTCCAATATCCAAATTCCATCGATTCCCGAACTTTTCATCCGTGGCACGCATCCCGAGGCTACCAAAAACTCGTAAAACTTCACAAAACCGTTAGTAACTTCAAAAAAATTTGTTTGATGCAATGTCTAACTAACTTAAAACAACTTAAATGCCAAGATTTAACAAAGAAACTTCAAAGAAATATTCACAAGGATAGAGTATGTACAATGTTTTGCCGTTTATTTAGAGTCGATGGCTCGACTTAGCTATTTCAAGCTTTTCAACTTTGATAGACCGGGTCTTCAAGCAAGAACTTTGATAGACCGGGTCTTCAAGCAAGACCTCCTCTTCCCCTTCCCGGGCACATCCTTGGAAGTAGTGCTTGAGACGGTGGCCATTCACTTTGAGGAGCTTTCCATCCCCGGGCCCCTCCACTTCAATAGCCCCATGAGTAAACACTTTCTTGACGGTGTAAGGTCCAAACCATCTTGACCTCAACTTGCCCGGAAAGAGCTTAAACCGGTTTTGGAACACAAGAACTTTATCACCTTCCTTGAAAACTCGACGATTTATCATCCCATCATGCCATCTTCTTTTTTTCTCTTTGTAGATGGAAGAGTTCTCATAAGCATCTTGGCGAATTTCTTCAAGTTCTTGTAATTGAAGCTTTCGGTGCATACCGCTCTCATCTTGGTTTTGGTTGAAAGATTTGATAGCCCAATAGGCTTTGTGCTCAACCTCCACGGGGAGGGGGCAAGCCTTGCCATAGATGAGACGGAATGGGGACATGCCAATGGGGGTTTTGAAGGCGGTCCTATATGCCCACAATGCATCAACTAGCCTCTTACTCCAATCCTTCCTATCCGGATTCACCGTCTTTTCAAGTATTCCTTTAATTTCACGGTTTGAGAGTTCGGCTTGCCCGTTTGTTTGTGGGTGGTAGGCCGTGGAAATTTTATGATTCACCCCATATCTCTTGAGAAGGCCTCCAATCACCTTGTTGCAAAAATGGGTCCCCCTATCACTAATGAGAGCCCTTGGAAAGCCAAACCGAGAGAATATGTTCTCTTGAACGAAAATGGCTACAACCTTGGCATCATCGGTGCGGGTAGGAATTGCTTCAACCCATTTTGATACATAGTCCACCGCCAAGAGGATGTACAAATTGAAAGTCCATAGACCTTAATTAGACTCCTCTAATTATTTACTAAATTACTTATTAATTTAGTATTTAATGATCTATGTAACATGCATGCAAATATAAAGACATTTATATAAGAGAAGAAATGTCCTCACATTGATATGGAAAATATAAGGGCACAACAAGAACTCTTTCTTGTTGTTCTTGAGCTAATAATATGGATGAACACAAGTACTCTCCAAACTAGAAGATCTCCTCTAAGTTGCACCAAGATGAACCCAAATAATCTACTCTTATTATTAACTAGATAATAAGATAGATGATATACTACTAATATTAGACTATATTACTACACTAGTAATACTTAGGAAATATTAGTATATGAGAGTTATTAGTGAGAGGAAGGTTTTTAGAGAGAAGAGTAAAAATTGCACAAAATGAAGTAATGAAAAATGAACAACATTTGCTCATTATAAGGCCATTTTGGCCGGTCCATATTAGTCCAAAAGGACTCTTATTTTGTTCAATTTGATCACATGCATTTGAGTGGAGTGTTGTAGTATATTTGATGATTATATTCTACTTGTTATGTCACTTTCAATAAGTAACTAAAGAGTAAAAACAAGAACAAAATCATCACCCTTCTAACTACAATCCAACCGGCCATTTTGGCCTAGTTAGGTCCATTTTGATTTTTGATATTTGTCTCACAAATACTTATTGATCATATGGTTAATTATCTTGTATAATTAAGTGTTAATTTGATCATATAACAATTATATTACTTAATTAAATAAATAATATGTACTTAACATTTTAAGTAATATTTTACCATTATATCAATATATAATGGGTTCCACAATGCTTAGTTAATTTATTTTACAACTCCTTGTAAATATAATTAACTAATTACCTCTATCTCAAAACCTCAACTAATTTAGTAATTTAACGATTAATTACTAAGTTAAATCTTATTTAATCGTATTAAAATAAGATATAAATTTATTAGTCAATTATCGCATAATTGAAAAAATAAGTTTAATCGAATTTGAGTTCTTAACTCAATTTCTAACAATTAACTCTCGTACATATCGAATATATGTAATGTACTAATTAACTGTATCGTATACAAATAATTAGTTACTATTTGGATTTCATCCTTTAGGTGTGACCGAAAGGGATCAGTTGATCACCGCCGTCAACCGACAATAACGTCAAACTCTAGTCAGCCAACCGTTATTGATTTACGTTAATCAACTGACTAATCATATATATATAGTCAATAAATATCCCAATTATATTCCCTAACAAATTTATTAGTGGCGGCACTTTTGTGGAGGACACCTACTCCAACACAATAACCCACCGGAATTTGGAAAAGGGCCCATAAAATCAATTCCCCACACATCAAAGATCTCACAATATAAAAGAGGTTGTTGTGGCATCTCATTTCTCTTTGTCAAATTCCCCACCCTTTGACATCGGTCACAAGTCTTTACAAATTTGTGGGCATCTTTAAAAAGGCTTGGCCAAAAGAAACCGCATTCAGGCACTTTTCTAGCGGTTCTTTGTGGCCCAAAATGTCCTCCACAAGCATAGTCATGACAATGATGTAGGATGGAGGGAATTTCACTCTCGGGCACACATCTTCTCACAAGTTGATCTTGGCAAAATTTCCACAAGTAAGGATCATCCCAAGTATAGTACTTGGCATCGGACTTGACTTTGCTCTTTTGATGAGAAGAGAAATGGCTTGGAAGCCGCTTTGTCACCAAATAGTTAACCATGGTAGCATACCATGGCTCTTCCACTTGTATAGCATAAAGTGATTCATGAGGGAGACCTCCTTCAACCTCCTCAAGAGGGCATGATGGTCTTCCTTCATGGTTTAGCCGGCTCAAATGATCCGCCACCACATTCTTCACTCCTTTCTTGTCTTTTATTTCCACATCAAACTCACTTAGGAGAAGGATCCATCTCAACAACCTTGGCTTTGCATCCTTTTTTGCCACAAGGTATCTAATGGCGGCATGATCGGTGTAGATGATCACCTTTGTGCCCAAGAGATAAGATCGGAATTTTTCTAGAGCATAAATCACACCAAGGAATTCCTTCTCCGTCGTGGAATATTTCTTTTGAGCATCATTCAAGAGGGTAGAAGCATATTGGATCACATGGGGTCCCTTGTCACTCTTTTGACCCAAAACCACTCCCAATGCATAGTCACTTGCATCGGTCATGATTTCAAATGGAAGATCCCATCGTGGTGCTTGACTAATTGGTGCGGTGACCAATCTCTCCTTCAAGTCATTGAATGCTTTCCTACATTTGTCATCAAAAACAAATTCCGCTTCTTTGTGCAAAAGCTTGCATAAAGGGTTAGCAATCTTGGAAAAATCCTTAATAAATCTCCAGTAGAAACCGGCATGTCCGAGAAAAGACCTAATGTCTCGGGTGTTAGAGGGATAAGGTAAGGTTTTGATAATGTCAACCTTAGCCTTATCCACCTCAACCCCCCTTTCCGACACTACATGTCCTAAAACGATGCCACTAGTCACCATGAAATGACATTTTTCGGAGGTTAAAATGAGATGGGACTCTTGGCATCGCTCTAAGACAAGAGCAAGGTGTTTTAGACATGCATCATAGGAGTCCCCATGGACGGTGAAATCGTCCATGAATACTTCTATGATCCTTTCTACATAGTCGGAGAAAATACTCAACGTGCACCGTTGAAAAGTTCCCGGTGCATTACACAAACCAAAGGGCATACGACGATAAGCAAATGTACCAAATGGGCATGTGAATGTGGTCTTGACTTGGTCCTCGGGTGCGCTTGGGATTTGAAAATACCCCGAGTAACCGTCAAGGAAACAATAGAAAGCTTTCCCCGCTAATCTTTCTAACATTTGATCAATAAATGGTAGCGGGAAATGGTCTTTCAATGTAACCGCATTCAAGCGGCGGTAGTCAATACACACTCTCCAACCGGTTTGTGGTCGGGTGGAGACCAAGTCTCCTTGTGCATTCTTGACTACCGTCACGCCTCCCTTTTTGGGTACGACTTGAGTTGGGCTAACCCAACGAGAGTCGGAAATAGGGAAAATGATACCCATTTGCAATAGCTTAATTACCTCTTCTTGTACTACCTCCGCCATGGGTGGATTGAGCCTCCTTTGGGGTTGTCGGACCGGTTTGGCATCCACTTCAAGCCGTATCTTGTGCATGCAAGTCACCGGGCTTATCCCTTTTAGGTCCGCTATGCTCCACCCAAATGTTTCCTTATGCTTTTCAAGTAGCGATAACAATTTGTCTTCTTGGTCCTCGGTGAGTGTGTTTGAAATGACAAGTGGTAGGGTGTTCTTGTCCCCTAGAAAGATGTACTTTAAATGGCTTGTGAGGGTCTTCAACTCGACCTTCGGGGGTTGGATTATGGAAGAAAGGGGCTTGTGGAGTGGAATACTCAAAGCAAACAATTCGGATAGGTTCGCCAGTGCAGGACGCAGGCTGCGTCCAGTGACGCAGGCTGCGTCGTACGACGCAGGCTGCGTCCTACGACGCAGGCTGCGTTGAGCACTGCCTTGCCCTGTTTTCAGCATCTCTATGACGTTGAGCTCCTCATATGTTTCTATGGGTTCTTCCCTCTCCAAGTCTTCAAGACATGCCTGCACATCAACGTCCAACAACAAACGCAAACCTTCCTCTTCCATGGGGTTAGTTAAAGCTACCTCGAGTGGGTCTCTATCACAAAGTTTATACATTTGATTCACTAATGGCTGAAAGATATCCAAGAAGAAACAAGATTGATGGTCACTCGGGTGCCTCATGGAGTCATATATATTGTAAGTTAATCTTTTCCCTTCAAACTCCATAGTCAAGCACCCATTTGAAACATCGATCTTGGTATTTGAAGTTTTCATAAACGGCCTACCAAGAAGGAGAGGGGTGGCACTAGAGCTAGATTCCATATCTAGGACGTATAAATCCGCCGGGAAGACAAGATTATCGACTTCCACTAGCACATCCTCTACCATGCCCTTGGGGTAAACACTAGACCTATCGGCAAGTTGAATGACTACCCCGGTCTTAGACAACGCTCCTAAACCTAGGGTCTTATAAATAGATAAAGGCATGACGTTTATAGAAGCTCCAAGGTCTAGCATGGCACGTTTAAAACTTTTTCCCCCAATAGTGCAAGGGATAGTGAACATGCCCGGGTCTCCGCATTTCTTGGGTAAATTTTGTTTGAAAATGGCCGACACATGTTCACTCACCCTAACCTTATGGGTTCCCTTCTTAGGATTTCTCTTAGGTGTGCAAAGTTCTTTCAAAAACTTTGCATACCTAGGGACACTATTCAACAAATTTAGAAGAGGAATGTTTACCTCACATTTCCGGAAAGTCTCATATAAATCATTCTCCTTGGCATATTTCCTTGTGCTTATCAAAGCACTAGGAAATGGGACTTCCGGTATGTACTCCTCCACTTCATAATCTTCAATAGTGTCTTTGCCCTTCCTTGAAATGTCTCCCTTGGGGTCCTTGCTTGTGGATCCCCCTTTCTCATTCTTTGATATCTCTTCTTGACCAACCACCAATTCTCCTTGGTCTTCAATCTCCAAAGTTTCCATCTCAAGATTCTTCATCTTTTTCTTTCCTTTTCCAAGGGGGTTTACTTCCAACTCTTTGCCTCCTCTCAAGGTCATGGCACTAGCATTTTCCCTAGGTTGAGGAATGGTTTGAGATGGGAATCTTGTGGAGCTTGAGGCTTGGGATTTTGACAAATTTGAGGCCATTTGGGATAGTTGGGTTTCCAAGTTATTCACCCTAAGGTTGTTAGCCTCCCTATCCTTCCTTGCTTCCTCTCTATCCCTCCTTGCCTCCTCCCTATCCTTCTCTTGATTGGCAAGAAGTGTTTGCAAGATGTCACTCAAGTTCCCTTGAGAAGAAGAATTCCCTTGATTTGGATTTTGGTTTGGTTGTCTTTGGGATTGAGAATTACTTGGAAAATTTGAGTTGGTGGGTCTTGGGTTGTTGTTGAAATTTCTTTGGGGGTTTTGGTTGAAATTGGTATTTCGGTTTTGGGTTGGATTTTGGGCTCTCAAGTGATTGAATTGACCATTTTCAAAACTCTTTGACTTGTCTCCTCCCCACCCCAAAAGATCACGCTTTCCCACTTGGTTATACATCCCTCCACCACTTGGGTTTCTAGCATTGTAGTTCCCATACCCCATGGCATTGACACTCTCCATGGTGGCTCCTTGCTCAATCATGATGTAACATGTATTTGTAGCATGTTCACCTCCACAATAAGAACATTCAAGTGATTCGGGGTGTTGAGAAAATGAGCTACTTTTGTTGACAACCAAGTTGGACACCATGCTTTTGAGTTCACCCATCTCTTGCATGAGTTTGTGATTTTGAGAGGCATGAGAATCTTCCATGGAAGATACATTTCTAGAGCTTCCTCCCCTTTCATTCTTCCTCCCGTAGCTTCTTGTGTTCATAGCCAACTGCTCAATAATGTTGTTGGCCTCGGCCACATTAAGTGTATCAATACCACCTCCGGTGGCGGCTATAATCATCCGTTGGTCGTTTTGGCATAATCCTTCATTGAAAGCCGTCAATAGATCATCCCCCGACATCCCATGATAAGGGCACCTTGCCACGAGGCTTTTGAAACGCTCCCAATAGTCATAGAGAGTTTCCCCCATGTCTTGCTCAATGGTAGTGATGAGCTTCTTTGAGTGGTTATGCCTTGAATCCGGGTAGTATTTCTCAAGAAATTTCTTCTTCAAACCCACCCAAGTAGTGACGGAATGGGCCGGAAGACAAAATACCCATTCCTTAGCGGCATCTTGTAGAGAGAATGGAAATGCCCTAAGTTTAAATTGGTCTTCGGTCACTCCTTGAGGGATGGCCCCTTGGCATATCATGTGAAATTCGGCCAAGTGCCTATTGGGATCATTCCCCACCATTCCATGAAATCTTGGCAAATTATGAACAAAGAACCCCTTTAGCTCGAAATGTACATCCCCCATGGGAGGGTATGCGATACACAACGGTTGCTCTTCATAGTTTCTTGCCCGGATTTCACCAATAGTTCTATTATCTTCCATTTCGGGTGGGTAGATGATGTTCAAGGGTGGTGGTCTCCTAGGTGGTGATCTAGGTGGTGACACAAACACTTGTTCTTGTGGTTCTTGAAAAATATTGTTCTCAAACGCCTCTTCACTAGGCTCCCTCCAAAAGGGTCTCCTATAGAGGGGATTCGAAAACAACCAATTGGAAATGCTACTAGAAGCCGGGTCAATGTCTTGGTCACCAAGTCCCTCTTGTGACCTAGGCATAAACTCTAAAACACTTCAACACACAATTAGTAACTTCAACACCAAGTAACCTACAAACAATACAAAAAGAAATATTTGAAAAACAATCTAAACAAATTATGATACTAACAAGAGTTCAATTTGATATTTAGCTAAATTGCCTTCCCCGGCAACGGCGCCAAATTTGACGAGCTTCTTTTACGGTGTCGTTAAATCCGCAAATTAGCGAAATCAAATAACAATTTATAAAGCCAAATCTAGACTCAAACCAACCTAAGTAAAAGGTAGTAAGGGTAAGACAAGGATCGAACCCAAGGGAAAGCGATGAATGCTAAAAATCTAATCTAGACTCTTGCTAAAAAACCGATTAAACAAATTAATTTATCTAACCACAATTTAAAACACTAATTGAAACAAAGACTTGAATTACTTACAAACTATGATATTCACAATGGAAAACATGTAGGAAAAACACAAATGGAGAAAGTTTTTCATGAGAATTGATAATCAAATCTAAAATTACTAACAACAACTAAATACTCAAAGATTCAAATATGGAGAAATAACTTGGTGCAATTATCCCAAGTTCCCCCACAATTAACAAAGTAAAGATCCCCCCTTTCCTCCTTTCTCTAACTATCTATTACAAACTTCTAAAAACTAGCCACCAATGAATTAAACCAGCCATAAATGACTCAATACAACTAAACCCATACTTATTAAAACATAAGCATAAATAAAGATGCAAGCTTTAGGCACAAAACCAAAGAAGCATGCTAGAATCATGTAATAAAACATTAAACCATGTCCTAAATACACAATAACCCAAATTCCACTCAAAAGATTCCAACTTTTAAACCAAAGTTACAATCTTTCAAAGTTGCTTCAACAAATACCAAGACAAATCAACCAAATTCATCAAGACAAAGCAATTAAATCAAACAAACAATTACTAAGATGGTTAGTCTTAACAACAATTCATTTAACAATGAAATTCAAACAAAGGAAAATGGAATTAAATAGAGAAGGAAGGATTAAAAAGGTCTTACAATGCTAAAAGGGAAGAACTTGTTCAAATTACACTAAGCAAAAGAAGATTAGCTACCCATAGTCTTCATATTACAACCAATTTCTAAGCAAAAACCCATTACAAGAGCCAAAGTTGAAGAACAAAAAGAGAGAATTCTAAGGAAAATATAATGTTGTATGTTGAATGCTTGATGCCCTTCTCTTTCTTCAGATTTCTTCTTTTATACCCTTGGTCCGCAAACCTAGGGGCCTTGAAAGGTGGGCTTTCAAAAGACAAGACGAGAAAATGAGAAAAACCCGTGCTGAGAGATGACGCAGGCTGCGTCCTACGACGCAGGCTGCGTCGTGCTGACGCAGGCTGCGTCCTACGACGCAGGCTGCGTCGTGCTGACGCAGGCTGCGTCCTACGACGCAGGCTGCGTCGTGCTGACGCAGGCTGCGTCGAGCACTGCCGAATTTTTGCCTTGTTTTTCTTCTTGACTTTCGTTGACCCCATGGATATTGACCCCGCCTTGACTTCCATTGACCCATTGGGCTTGGTCTTCATACCTTGATGATTCATTGATAGCCCATTCAAATTTCCGGGTTTTGGGTCTCGGGTTTTCGGGTTTGACTTTTATTGACTTTACGGGATTTGACTCTCAAAATTGACTTAAAGTACTAAATACTAACATTATTACAAAAACTAAGATTAACATAAAACAAAACTAATGACCCGTAAAAAGTAGAGCGAAAGACTCTAAAAAATACTACTAGACACAACAAT